>PVIA01013399.1:0-32316 GCA_004024845.1 Tonatia bakeri | reverse complement strand
AACCAGTGGCTATGGTTAGCTTTAAAGAGAAGTGAGAGGATTTGCACAGAGCTGTCCTTGCCCCAGACCACCAGCCTAGAGTAAATGGGCCACCCCTGACCTTGGCAGCAGGCAAGTTTCAGGCTGCTCATGCAGTACTTGCCTTTCTGGATAGGCTCAGGACACAGGCACGACTGGGAGTAAGGGGCCTAAAGACATGTGAAAAACACAGAAATGTTCGTTTGTTGCATGTGCATTTTACCACTACATGTAGGCACTGCGGATGCAACCATAGGCAAGACAGACGTGGTCTGTGGCTTTATAGAGCTTATATCATAGTGAGAGGAGAGATGAGAAACCAATAAGCAAATTATAAAAACAATCAAAAGTTATGGTAGGTTTGAAGTGGTTCTTTGAAAAGAAATCAATAATTGCACTGCAACAATATATTAATATGATTGATAGATAGATAGATAGACAGAAAGACAGACAAGCCTAAACAGGGTTGTGTGTGAGACAGAGGTGGCCACTTTTGATGGGGTAGTCAGGAAAGACCTCACTAACAGGCAGCATTTAAGCTGAGACCTGAAGGTTTGTTGAAAAAAAGTCAAATAGACAAGATCCAGAATAAGGACATTTTAGGCACAGCAAAAGACCGCAAGGTGGGAAGTTCAAATCTATTATGACAACTCCTATGTATAACTGAAGCCCTCAACTCCCTCCTGAATTTCAGATGGTGTATTGACATTAGCAACTGGATATCTAATAAAAATTTCAACTTTAAAAAATTCCTGATTCCCTTCCTCATGTATTTTTCCTCTCCTGTACTGGTAAGCAGTTCTACAGTTCACCCACTTGCTGTAGCCAACACTTTGAACCATTTTTTTAAGGTAGAATAAAAAAAATTCTCGTTGGTTCTACTTCCACAATATTTTCTAACCCCGAGTGCTTCTCCTCACCTTCACCCTCCCGAACCACACTGCCGTCCTCTCCTTAGACGACAGCAAACGTCCCATTTGGCCTTCTTGCGCCTGCTCGCACATTCCTACTTTTTATTCTCTGCGCAACAGCCGGAGAGTTTATGTCCACTTGCTGCTCAAAATATCCATCGACTCCCACGCCACTTAAAATAACATTCGAAATCCTTACCACTGGCGGCCCCTTGAGCCCTTGATATTTCATTTCTTCTCTCTCTCTCTCTCTCTCTCTCTCACACACACACACACACACACACTTTGTTCCTAACTCTGACCTCCTGATGCTTCCTAAACATACTACAACTATTCTTGTTCTTCACACTGCATTGTTAGATATATGAGCACACTATTTGTTATTGTGTCCATCCTGTGATCTTTAGCATTTCTATCTACAACACAAAAGTTCTTAATAAGTATTTATTTGTTGAAGTAGATGAGGAAGGAAAATGGAAGGAGGGAGGGAGGGAAAGAGGGAGGAAAAAAGAAAATGCAAAGAGAAAGGAAGAAATACAGGCAGACAGTCAAGAAGGCTCCTTACTCATATGTTTCTAGAAATGCTAAGAAGCCTGTGAGCTTAGGGTACAAGAAGGAAGGACAGTATGAGGTGGTAAGAATGAAACTGAGTAGAGGAGCCAAGCCTCATGGTATCTTCTGGGCATCAGGAAGAAGTTCATACTTTATTCTTTTTTAAAAAAGATTTTGTTTATTTATTTTTAGAGAGGGCAAAGGGGAGAAAGAGAGGGTGAGAAACATCAGTGTGTGGCTGCCTCTCACACGGGCCCTATTGGGAACCTGGCCCACAACCCAGGTATGTGCCCTGACTGGGAATCAAACTATCGACCCTTTGGTTTGCAGGCCAGCACTCAATCCACTGTGCCACACCAGCCAGGGCAGATGTTGTTCTAAGTTTAGTAGGAAGTCCAGAAAGCCTTTCAAAATAAACATAAGTGGAGTACACTGACACTGTACTTACACATACGAATGATCTTCATGCCCGTCTTTCTTTTTTCTCTACTGAAAAAGGTTTGAATTCCCTGGCCACTTAAACAAACTAACCAATCCCAGTTAAATTGATTATGTTTATCACCTACCCCAGCAGAAATAACTGATATAAGCACACAAATCTTACCCATCTTAACCGCACTAAATTATACATGTGCCAGAATGATTCACTGAATAAGGCTCAACACAAGCACATGTTCTATACGATTGCTTTCTACTTTAGGAAGAGCCAAGGATTTACGTATTCAAAAGACTGAAGTCTCAAGTCCAACCCCATCTCTAGCTGGTGACATTAGTCACATAACCTAATCTCTCCAAATGTCAGTGTCCTTATCTCTAAAATGGGAGTAATTAAACCTATATTTCATCCTTGCTATGATTGGTAAATGAAATAGGATGCAGAAAGAACTTGGAACAGTAGGTTTCTTACTGCAATCTTCTGCTTCATGAAATTCCACCATAGAAAGATAGAGATGTGACTTCATTACGACCATTGGAGAAATACGATATAAGAAGACGTGCAAGAAAAAAATCTAAATTTTATGACAACGTTTGGTGCTGAGACCAGACTCCCTGCCAATCTAGGGAGGTTGCTTCATAGGAACATGCTTCATAAGGAACCTGAATATTTTTTGAGAACTAGAGACTGCAGGTATTAGTCTGGTGACTTCCCATAATTATGGTTTCTGTAGTGTTTAAATAAATACACCAAGTCATACTCTGAGTCTAAAGCCTCCTTTGCATGCGGCCAAGTGGTTGTTTCCTTTGGGGTACAAATGGGCAGCTTCAAGAATTGCAGTGGCCATACTTTCAAAGGAAAGTGGCAAAATAGAGTCCTGTCGCTTTAAGAAAAGCCTAAACAAAGTCAGTCAGGAGAGTTTTGTGTAACCCTCCCAGAGCTTTTGAATTCATTTTCTTAACAAGCATTAAATTTACTTACATGCAAATTCTGGTCATGACTACTTCGGAAATAATGAAAAATGGTTCCGTTGAACAGACACAAATATTTATTGGACAGAACTAAATGTCTTGCAAGATTATCAAGTGTTGCCGGTGTTTATGCCCAGAGAAGATGTAATCGTTCTGTTTTCATCACCTGTTGCTTTTTAATTTCCTCTCTCATTGAGAATCCCGTTGCTGCACAGACAATAGCATCAGCGTCTATACGTGTATACGCAACTGTGCAGGAGCTTTGGTGCCGGGACAAGATATGCTAAAATAACAAAGGAAAATGGATTATGCCTTCCAAAGGGCTGTTTAGAAATACTGAAGAGGAGCTCAGCGACCATGTTTGCACAATGGAAATCATGAGAAAAAGAGACTCATTCATCTTCTGAAATGTGTTTGAGTATCTTTCAGGGATAAATTAAATTGTGTAATCAAATCCTCATTATTGTTGCGCTCTTTTATGGATTACTCCAAAGGGATAAGTGATTGTGGAGAGATACGGACTTAAAGGGACCTGGGTTCAAGATTCAAGATGTGAACTACAAAGTTGCTATGTGGCCTTGAGCTCCTTGATTATTTTCTATAAGCTCCAGTGTCCTCATTTGGAAACAAGGTAGCAAACGCTTGCTTCTAGGTAAGCTGTGACCAGCACCTGATCACTCAGGTGAAAGTTCTGCATACATTGCAAATTGGGGTACAAAATATTAGTTATTATGTTATATTATATAATAACTGTGCAGAAAACTAGTGGGTATTTTGAGTCCCTCCACTGCTTGAAAAAATAATTTTTCCATCTTTTTGTTTTCTAGAGCTAGTACCGATAACTTTTACTCCTATCAGGGAAACTTGGATCTTCACCTTCCCCTACAATGGCCTGGGGCAAGGACCTGAGTAAGAAGTCCACTGTCACATTTCCCCTTAGTGATCTAAGATTTGAACAGACTTGAAAGTAGAACTCAAAGCCTTTTTCACCTGGCCCCTCCTCCACTCCAGGAAAATTGACTACTAAATATGAAATAAGTTAACCTCCCATGTCTTCCAGAACATTCTGATGCTGGAGGGGTGATCAATTTAGGCAGATTTAGGCAGATTTGGGGACTACAGGTATGTCTTTAGAATACCCTTTGCATGATGCAGGGACCCATAATCCAACCTTAAATTTGAAAGGGTAATTTTAGCCTAAGGAGATTTGGAAAAGAAAACACATCTTACCTGAGCTGGTTTTCTAATATTTTGGCAAAGGGTGGCTATCAAACACCATGTCCACAAAGTTATAGGGTCCTTTACTTAAAAAAAAAAAAGGCACCAAATTCTCAAGAAAGCTTTTTCTGACCTCTCCCATCTCCATCCCATCCTGCTTTTTTAGGTGGTTCTTCTCCAGCCCACATTTAAAAGTTACTGTTTAATAATAGGACAAAAATCACGTTTCCAGGCCCTCTTCCCCAGAGTTGGCTGGACCCTATCAAGCGTGACTGACCCTGATTGTTTTATAAGCCTTTATCCTCAGGACTAGAAAATTACTGGAAGCTCCCTGAAGGCACAGAGGCTGGGGAACTTAGGAAACAGGACACAGAAGACCACAACCAACTACTGGACCCTGTGCGCAAAGATAACATTGACACATACTGGGCCTATACAAGACCAACAGAAGCATTCTGCTCTGCAGCCACCCAATCACCTAATAAAAAAGCTCAAAGCCTGACCCCTCAGGGCTGGTGCTGGTGCATTTCTCCCAGCCTCGCCCTTTCCCTAGGCCTTCCCTTGGGAAAGTAAAAATAAACCCTTTACTCTCTGCACTTTCTTCTCTTCGTGAATTCTTTCACAGCCCATGTCACCAACCACCCTAACATTTTCTATCAATCTGTCTCCCCTGCACTGGGCTACGGGCTCATTGAAGGCACAGGGCACAAGTGGAACCTGTTTAATTCCTACCATGGTGCCTACGACACTACCTGGCATATATAAAGCATTCAGGACAGCGGCTGGAAGAATTAATACTTGATAGAAACATGTTGGAATGAAGTACCAGCCTTGAAGTGCTCAGGAGTGTGCTTTTATTAAGTTATTGATCAGAGCAGAAGAGGATGATGTTAGATGCATGCTCCCTATCAAAAACAAGTAACCCCAAACAAGAAAGCAACAACCACAAAATTCCCATTACCATCTTACAAATGGAGCCAGGCATCCTGGATCAGACTCGGAGACCTCAAAAATTTAGTCGGGTATGTTAAGCAATAACTGCGTCAACTTCGTTGTTTGTGTGTACCAGCTCCCTAAAGTGATTGCAAGTCACATTCTCCTAAATTAAAAAAAAAAGTCTACATGCTAGAGCTTGTCCTTTGGCAAAAGAAAATAAAAAATATAAGAAGGGTACTAAAAAATAGCATCACTGTCAGATGGGAAAAAAAAACCAAAAAGATAAATTTGGCTTATACAATAAATAATATGGGACCCAAGGACAACTGGGCAGTTGAGGCTTCTGCACCATTCTGGAGCTAAGAAGAAAGAGGCAGGGGTCTGGGAATTCAAAGGAAAGGGAGGCAATTCATGGGTAGATAAGAAAGAGCAAATAAGGTTAACAACTTTTTGCCAGACACCCAGAAACAGTGGGGAATAGAGGAAGTCTAACAAACAGGCTTTGCTAGGACCCTCCCTCTCCGCCACACTTAGTTTATATCGTGCTAAGCTGATGACTCCCTTCCTTCAAGCTGTTTTTTCTACCTGAATTTCTCTAGACTGGTCAGGGGGTGGCAAAGGTTCTTCTTGAGTTTTTCATTTCTTAAAAATAACCAGCTTAAAATAATATCTCAAAAGGTTGTGTTGTAGGGTGGCAGCTTTAATATGCTGTCTTTAATTCCATCAGAGATATATTTATTCCATACTTAAGGGCTTGTGGTGCCTCAAGAATTAAAAGGTAAATACCCTTAAGAGGAAAATATGTGTCTAATGTCTTAAATAAAAGCAGAAAAGGAAGCACCAATTATTGAAGCATAACGGTTAATAATTTAAAATTGCCATCTCCTATGCTTAAGAAAAATACAGAATACACACTGTTATTTCTGTTTTACAGATGAGAAAATCAGAACTCAGAGCCACTGAACTCCTGGCCAAAGGTCCACAAGGTATTATGGGAAAACAGTACTTTGAACTCAGTTCTTTCTGGCTATAAAGCCTCTCATCTTAATATCACACCCTGTCTCACATTCGTGTAACCTCCAGATTTCAGACTTTCATCCTCCTTCACACTTAGAAAACAGCATCAACAAGTTTAAATCTATTCAAATTGGTCTGGTCCCTTGTGGGAACCAAAGCATAAGTCCCCACCTGCCATTCTGAGTAAGATTGCTGGATCCAGAGCCATGCATCATTTAAGATCATTAGTGCAAAATCAATAGCTGCAGGAAATAATTGCAGCTATCCCTGTGACCTTGCCCCCTGTGGTACTTCATCCTTGAAGGTTATTTAATTAAAGCCCAAGCAAGATGGGTTAGCTCTGGAGCGATGCATAAAGTGGAATTGACACGACACCAGAGAGAAACAGGCTTCACTCCCAGCATCACAATATGCGGCTGAGGCCGAGAAAGTCTCATGATGCTTGGAGCCAGAGTACAAGGCTCTGGGAAGGGGTGCTGCCTTGCAGGTGGATAGATCTTCCCTGACTTTGGGAGAAATGAGCAGTGTACCATAAAGGGGCAGTAATTATTTAGTAAATGTCTATTTAGAGTGTCTACTGGAAAAATCACTGTATGCTCAATTCAGCCTGTAAGAAAACTCAACAGGACATCACCCCTAACAAACCTCCAGGAGAGCATATTTGAATGGAAGTAAATGATCCAATGGCTCCTGGTTTGACAGCTCCATGGGCATAATATCAGGACCAACCTTCCAATCACCTAGATTCTGCAAAATCTGGTAAATGGGGGTGGGTGGAGTGAGGTTTGGGTTTTTGCCCCATGTCACCTCTCTTCTGGATTCAAGGAACAGTACTTCCCCACCAGCACGATCAGTTCCTGGGTGGCCACAGTCCATACCTCCCCTGGCAACCCCTGCCTTGTTCCCTGCTTTGATGGTATTTCCAGACCATCACCCACCCTTGAATTCATGCTGCTGCCATTTTGATGCAAGAGCATACTTAGCTACTTGGTACCAAGCATGCAGTCAGAACCTCACTTTAAAAAGTTCACAAAGCAGTGTGAACACTCATTCACTATTCGTTCATTACTTTGACATGTATTTATTAAAAGATTTGCAGGAAATCAACTACATGGTCAGTTGTAGCTCTTTCATTAATAACTAATGTTTGAAAATTAAAACAGGTTTTATTTTTCTTGCCATGGTTAATTCATATTTTATTTATTTCATGCAACATATTTACAGTGTCCTTATTACGTGTCATGTGTTGTTTAAAATACTAGGGATGCAATAATAAATAAAATTGATGACATTATTTGCTTTGGGGAACTTATACTTCTATTGGGGAGATAGACAACAAACTAAAGAAAAAAATTTAACACTTACATGGCCTCTCCTTCTCTGACAGACACTCATATCAACCCTAGAAGCAGAGTCAAAAGAACAGAACCTTAAAGACAGGAATCCATAGTTGGTTCTGGGATGGGCTAGACTGAGAGGCGCTAATAACATGGGTGCTAACAGTGAAAAGAGTGTTGGCAGTTCATAGCAAAATGGCAAAATAATCACTTCGATTATTCACCTGTAGTAATCTGGAATCAAATGTCTATAAAACACAAGGCTTTGCAAGAACTTAAAACAATTCAGTATAAATAGAAACGCATACAATCCATGAAGCTGGTTGGTGACTCACATGTGTGCTGTCGCAGGCTCCGGTTTCCAGCTCAGGTGTTTTTGTTTCTTGCCCAGAATCCGAAAGCTTCTTTACTGGGGGGAGGAGACTTGCGAATGGGAGAGTGAGCTGTCTGCAGGTCTACCTGTTCCTCTATAGAAGCAACAAAAATACTGACGCAATCGTCCAAATAAACTTTTTCAGAACTCTAGCAATTAACCAAAAGATGTCCCTAATCTGAGGAGCATTTAGCCAAGGAAAACTGCCGACCCTCATCAAGAACAGTGGAGGTCTGGAACCTTGTAACTTGGCCCAGGTCCATCCGCAGGAGGCAGGGGCAGACTGGGTCTGGACCCCTTCAAGAGGCTTCATCTCTTCAACGGCGCACTGTTACCACGTGACACCACTCACAGCCTCCCGGGAGAGCCCCGCTCACCGGGCATTGTCATCATTTCACGGACTCAAAGCACACTCAGCGGGGGGGGGGGGGGGGGGGGGGGGGGGGGGGGGGGGGGGGGGGGGGGGGGGAGTCCTACCTCCCAGCCACATTGCAGAATGTGGAGCAAAATGCAATTCCTAGTGGAAAGGAATAGAAACCTATGGCTATTTAAACATTTGTTGGATTTAAACTGAACAATCGACAGCTGGCTTAATCCCTGCAACATAAACTTCAGAAAAGAACACCAAGATGGAAATTCAAGCAGGCAAGAGGTTCCAGAAAAAGGGAGAAGGAACACATACAGAACTCCTGGACGAAGACAGAATCCTCACCCCCATCCCATAATTCCTGCGGTATGGATGTTATGAGTTGGGACTTAAGACGGTAACTTGAGAATCATAGCATCTACAAAACTGAGGTTTGCACTTTGGAAACATGGGGCTGGGAGGGAAGAAATGGGAGATTCCTCGGCATGAGGAAAGGAGGGGGCCGGCAGGGAGGCATGCCGAGAGCCTAATGATGCCCTGTAGTATCTGTCACTTTGACCGGTGAAATGGAGATAGACAATCTTCACACCTCTCTGGTAAACAGGGAAAAAGCCATGGATTTTCTGTAGAAGGGATGAGGCGGTCCTCGGAGGGTGGTATTCTTGGGAAAGGTGAATGGCAGCTACCCACGTAGTTAGCAGTTGCCTGGACCTCCCGTATAAATGACTAGAGTGGACGTAGAGCGGGGCTGACACAGAGGGTTATGCCATGACAAAAGAACGGGTGAACGTTATTCACTAAATGGTAGAAAACATGTGGGACCAGCCGAGCAAACTGGTGAAACCCCTATTTTGATGCTGACTGAGGCTTTTTTTTTTTTAAGATTTGATATCATTGAGACAAACTATGTGTCAGTCAGTCAGAGTGATCTATGTGGTAAACAGCTAATATCACTTTGGATTTTTAGAGTTTCTAAAAGGTTTTCCACAAGAGCTAAGCTCTAGATTTACAATCACCTTGGACCCATTTTGAGTTAGGTTATCAGATGCTGCCAGGGAGTTCCCTTTGGGATCTCAATGGACAGCGAAATTTATCGTCCCTCCCAAGGCTGACGGGACTCAGCTGCCACTGCAGAGTATCGCTTAGCCATGCTCACAGTCCAGGTTCAGAAAGACCCACGACAGAATGCTGATATTTCTCTTCGTGTGTTTACCTTGGTGATTTCCATTAGAAGAGGAATTTGCATGTTTTATAAAAAGAATAGCAAACTCAGAGGAAAGAGTATTAAAACCTCACCTATAATCCACAGTCAGAATCAGCTAAGAGTGTGCTCAATAACTGCAAGGTTTGTCTTGTCCCCTTTATTCTATTCTCAGCACCTGTTTGCCATAGAATAATGTCCCCTTATAAATATAAATGTGTAAGTGAGTGGAGAGATGAATTAAATGATGAATTAATTATAAGTGAGTGGGTTAATAGTTTAGTATATTTTGTTCCATGCTACATTGTCTGTGCAATATTGATTTTCCTTTTATCTTTTTCTTATTTTATGCAGTTGAAAATATATTATGTATATACTATTACTTCATTCCTTTCACACTTATCAGCAAGAGAACAAATTAATATGTAGTAGTATAGTCCCATAAAATACAAGTTTAAATAGCTATGTAATATTCTGTTGATTGATTGGTTAGGTTAACTCACCACTATTCTCTCTTTATGCCTTAAGGATGCTTTCCATTATTTCTTACAAATAGCATTATGAATGTTATTTTGTATTCATGGCCACAAACATTATGATATGTGGCATATTAATATAGGAACACATTTCTCCCCTCAAATACATTTCTGACACTCCATGTGCAAACACCTTTTCCTATACTTTTCAACGTTTTGTTTCTGTGGAAACAGTGTGAAGATCTCAATTTTGCTCCAAGGATCGTGTTTCACATTGTATGACATAAAAATGTTCAAAGGCCATTTACATGCTCTGGCTATAAACTGCTAGAAGGTTGAAATTCAGGCAAACGGCTTTTCCCACGTGCCTGGCTGGCTTCCAGAAAGAAAATTCTTTGACTGGGTGAGAGGCAAGGTAGAAGGCAGGGTTATTCTGGTCGTCATTGTAGACATGCGTAAGTAGGTTAATTTGCCAAGAAAGGAATATATTTTGAATACTATCCTCCTCCAACTAATGTTTCAGAAGTTCACTCTGCCCAACAAATGTTTGAAAAAGTTATTTTTACTCATCCCATAGTTTTAGGATGCACGCACTCTCCTTTATGGAGAGACAGCCTGCTTGATGAAGTGGTCACATGACACAGAGGTTTCCTGGGCAGCACCTGATACTATAACTAATTGATCTTCATCCAAACACAGGCTTCACATCTGAACCCCAGATCAGGCGCAAGGTTTAAATATATTGGATTAGTTACAAGCCACATGCCTTGGTATTTCATTCTTATTAGTTAAAATGACAGGTACATAAATTGTTAACTGATTTCACTTTCATAATACAATTGACTGGTGTGTCAAAGCAAAGTTATAAGAAATAGAGTAACGATTGTGTTATAAATCTAAGCTAGTAGGCCAATCAGTCACACACAGGGGCAGGATGCAAACTGAGGAAGCTTGGTTGTGACATGAGTTTTCAGAGAATTTCTCAATCCATCACTCCTCTGTTCCTCAGATACGTAACTCATGCTTTTATTGTAACACGTTACACGGCTCTCTGAAGGCCTATTTTACTTGTCTATTTCTCCCAGCAGACAGTGAGCTCCTTGAGAATACAATAATTTTATATATTCTTTTATTTCTATACCTGCACGATTTAGCTCAAGGGTCAAAAAGACACTTGTTAAATTCAGGCCTATCAAATAAACTTAACGGTGACTGGCACCAGCGAGGCAGACTGCCAGCTTCGCAAAACAAGCAGAGGACACATCGGGCACGACGACGTCGCAAAACAAGCAGACAACGACATTGGTGTGGTAGAAAACGCAGGTGTGGTCATTAGGTGATCAAGCAGAGTAACGGTTATGCTAGGTAAATTTCCTTATAAGCAATAGAATGCCTTTTTACCTGCTTTCTTTCAAAAATAAAGCAAAAAACTAAATAGAGCAACATATATTAATTACAATACTAGGAGGACAAAATTAAATGGCAACTAAATCATGAAGGATGAAAAACATATAAGATTTCCCTTGCCCTGGCTGGTGTAGCTCAGTGGATTAAGCATGGGCCTGCAAACCAAAGGGTCGCCAGGTTTGATTCCCAGCCAGGGCACATGCCTGGTCCCCAGTAGGGGGCACATGTGAGGCAACCACACATTGATGTTTCTCCCCCTCTCTTTCTCGTTCCCTTTCCCATTCTTTCAAAAAATAAAATCTTTTAAAAAATATATGATTTCCCTATAATTATTAACCCATCCACATTAAGCAAATGTTGGGTTTTAATTAGTAGTTAAGCTCTAGCATGCATTCTTTAATTAGTTGAAAAACCTCCTTTAATGCAAAATTACACTCACAAATGTAAGGAACCAGATTTAAGACAAAATCCAAAGCTAAGCTCCTTGCAAGAGCATGGAGTACATAATAAACAATGAGAAAGTAACATCTTATATGTGTATAATGTGAGGAAATATTGTTGTAAGCAGCTTAGCATCTGTCTACATTTAACAACTTGGTTATTTGCATTTGCAAGATTATGCTCCTTCCAAGGCTAATGCTTCCTCATAGAAGTTTTTTCTTCTTTTTTTGAGGGGAGTGGTAGGTGAGGTGGGGTTTAAATTTGGTGTCCTTTATTGGGAGTGGCATTTGATAATCTTATTCTTTTTTTTTTTTTTGGAGGGACTGGTTCTTTATTTTAAAAAGACGTTTGTCAATTTTCAGTATCCAAATAGTTGCACTATTGGTTTCTTTTCTCAATCGGCCCCCAGAGAGACCATACCAAAGGAGAGGACATTTTATGCCAGGAAGCTGCAGGATGCGAACCTGATCTTATTCTTAAACTAAACTTCTTTAAAGAGTGCCTGCCTCAGTTCTTTCTGGCTGTGCAGCCCAGCCATTCACCGTCCCCTGGGTCCAAAGAAAGACTGTTTTCATATCCTACCTCTGTTCTTGGCAAAAATCCTGGTTCTTTATATTTCAAGGACATATTTTTTTCTTGCCATCTCTTTCATTTCTTCATCTCAGATGAACTTGCCCTTTAAACTTGGCCTTCTAGCCCAATCAATCCGAACTCCCAGAGCCTCCCTCTGAGCATCAATCTGCATCTCAGCATCTTCTCTGAGACTTTCTTCATATTTCAACAGATGGCGACCAGAGATAAACTAGCAAAATTGTCAAAGTTTTGATAGAAGTTGTTCTTATTTTTTTGTCTCATCCAATTTTACAGCAAGACCCAAAGTCCCAGAACTTCAGCATTCTAGGCTATGAATGCTTATCTATTTTTTATTTTTCTACCAACAATCATTAACAGAAATTAGCACATCTGAAATCAAAACAAGTCTTATAAAACTGACAGTGAACATTAGAAATACATGCTAGCCCTTGCTTGCTTTTTTTAAACAGATGTGTGGGTATTCAACAATGAATTTGGTTTTCTCCCACCAGGATGCTTAATAAACACTGACAGCAATTATATAAAATTAAGATTTTATTCAGGCTCCATTAAATCCCAGGAGTGGAGATATGGAAATGAACAAAGGCCTTGCAATAACGCCAGGAGAGGATGCCTTCAGAATATGGCCTTGCTTGAACAGAATCCATCACCTACGGAAGTCCCTTTAAATTATTGTTGGTGATTAGCCTCATTAGAATTGCTTTCTTTCTAAGTATCTCTTCTGGTTAATTAAAGATTCCAGGAAAAAAAATACACTTTACCACAGCAAAGTCAATTTTAGTTATCACAAGCCATGTTCAGAAGGCAAGATTTCCATGAAGGCTGCTGTATGACAAGCCTCAGGGGCTTTGTAGCAGAGAGGGAGCCCTTATGCTAAGTTCTCCTCCACCACTTATGATCGGACAATCTCATAATCCTAGATTCTTCGTCACTAAAATAGAGGAAATGATGGTTTCTATTTCATATGTTTAGGATTGAAGGGATCACATAAATAAATGCATATAATGTGGCTGACAGATCAGCTGCCACACAGTCAAGTTTTTAACATGGTAAAACAGGAGCTACTATTTGTATTCATGTTCCCCACAGTCTTGGCTCCGTCCTATTCTGTGGTTGAAGGAGAAAGATAGTGTTTATTATATTTCACATTGAAAAATTAAATGAACAGATACATTTTCTAAATTTTTAAGCTTTTTATCCATGATTTTATCCATGATTTTGTTTATTTCCCTGAAACACTATGTACCTGCTACCTTTTTCTGCAAGTGAATGCTAGAATATGAGAAAAAAATACATTGATGAAGAAATCAGAATAATGTCTCCTCCTAAACACCCACATTAATAGGTTTAATTTTTCATTGTAATTTAATTAATTTTTGTGGGAAACGCCAGAGAGCAGAGTCGGGAGAAGTATGAAATCTTGAGTAAGATCTCCTTGGTGCTTTCCTAGCTCTCTGACCTCAGACAAGCCGTTAACTTCTCTTTGTCTCAGATTTCTCCTAGTCAAAGTAGAGATTACATAGGGTCTCTAGGATTTTGTAATAACCAATTATTTAATATTCTTGAATAGTTTACAACAGAGCCTAGTCATAAAATAATCAGCCACAATGAATGAATATAGTAGAATTAATGCCCTAGAACAGAATTAAGATTTTCTGCACTCCATTGCTTAAGTAAAATAAAGATATTCAAGCAGGACATATTGGGAAGAAAGGAGAAGAACCTAGTCAGAGGCTACAGCCCTTAGTCATACCAATCCTATGTTATCTCAACAAGTACACCATGTACTACAAAGAAACGTATAATCTGGACACAGATGTGCCAAGTGCATTCAGTCAGCCCTAACGGCGACCTGAAGTCAGATTAATTTGAAGCACTCTCAGATTGGCTGATGGACTTTAATTCACTGATTCCCAAATAACGTTTTCTACCCCAATTAAAGTTTCTATCAAGAACTCTGTCACACAAGCAGTCTCTTTGCGGGCCAAGCCTGAGTGCAAGGCTGGAGGATTTTTTGGCCCCACCAGACCTGGAGAGCGAAGGTGGCAGATGGAATTGACTCCAGTTCTGACTTTCTCAACTGTAGCCCTGTCAACATTGGAGGCACGTAATTCTTTGTTTAGGGGCTGGTTCTGTGCATTCTGAGATATTTAGCATTATCTATGGTCTTTTCCTACTAGATTCCAGTAGAAACTCTTTCCCACAGTTACAAAAATTAAAAATTCCTCCAGATATTGACAAATGTCACCTGGGAGACACAATCTCCTTCATATGAAATGATCTTGTAAGTAATGAAAATAAACCATGAGACTGTCTCCACAGTTTTGCCTTTTCCAGAATAACACGTAGTTGGACATGCAGTATGTAGCCTTTTCACATGGACTTATTTTACTTAGCAATATGCATGTTTATACCCTCCACGTCTTTTCATGGTTTGATACCTCATTTACTTTTTAGTGCTGATTCATATTTCATTGTCCAGAAGTACTGTAATTAATGTATCCATTCACATCCTGAAGGACATCTTGGTTGCTTCTGAGTTTTGGCAATTATCAGTAAAGCCACTATAAACACTCAAGTGCAGGTTTTGCGTGGACATACGTTTTCAGCTCCTCTGCATAAATACCAATGACTTGTAAGGCTGAAGCACGTGAAGAAACTGCCTTCCCAAGTGGTGGTACCAACCTGTATTTTACCAAGAATGAATGAGCGTTCCTGTTGTTCTGCATCTTCTTCAGCACTTAGCATTGCCAGGGTTCCAAACTTTGGCCGTTCTACTAGGTGTGTGGTGGTGTCTCGTTGTTTTAATTTGCATTTTTCTGATAACATAAGATGTGGAGCATTTTCATATGCCTATTTTCATATGTTATGTCTTCTCTGGTGACATAATTGTTAACGTTTTTGGCCCATTTTTTAATCAAGTTGTCTGTGGTCTTATTGTTGAGTTTTAAGAGTTCTTTGCATATTTTGTATAAAAGTACTTACTTAGATATGACAATGTTATTTTTAATTTACAGTATTTCTACTATTTCTTATTCATAAAAGTCTGATCTTGTATGCCTTAAAATGTCTCTAAGAATAAATAATTTAATTAAATGTAAGGCTTACATTGTTTATAAACTGTTTCATTGGATGTTACTTTTTTTGGTTGTTGTGTTTTCTTGGCAATCTTTTTCAATCCTAAGTGAGTTTTGGAAGCCCATACATTTCTGTTGTTAAAACAAAGGAAAATCTTTGTTTACTCACTGAGATATATATTCTAGGTGTTAAGGAACTGTCAGTAAATGAGGGTGGGCTCAGGGAGGAACTCAGCTCATGGAACATTGCCTAATTTCCTGGTCCCAGGGCTCCCTCGGAAGTAGATATATTCGCAACCTTAACCAGAAGCCAAAAGCCTACATCAGCTCCCCCTGGCCTGTCCTCCCTCTGCTCTGAGTGTGGTGGTTTCTTTTTCTTTTCTTTTTTTAAGGTTCTATTTATTTATTTTCAGAGAAGGGAAGGGACGGAGAAAGAGAAGGAGAGAAACATCTATGCGTGGTTGCCTCTCACATGCCCCCTGCTGGGGACCTGGCCTGCAACCCAAGCATGTGCCCTACACTGGGAATCAAAGCAGCAACCCTTTGGTTCACAGGCCTGCACTCAATACACTGAGCCACACCAACCAGGGCAGTGGTTTCTTAATTTGGATTTTCTCTGCATCCCAGCAGTCCTGCTGGGTCCTCCTCAGGCAGACACATTCCTGTTTCCTAGACCATTGGAATAAACTCACAGAAAGGAGAGGAGGGAAAGAAAAGGAAACACATGAGGGGAAGGGGAGAAGGGAGAGTGACTAATTTTTCTTAATCATTCATTATATTCGATACTTCCTGCTACAATATTTTTATTCAACTCATTTAATCCTCACAGCAGCTCTCCAAGATAATTATGACTAGGTCCATTTTGCAGATAAAGAAAATGAGGCATATAGGTCAAATAAACTGATAAGCTCAAGGGGACATCAAAGGTTAGGATTTTGTTTTATTTATTTTGAATTCAGTCGTTTTGCTTTAAGAAGTGTTGAATATACTTTCACAAGCAATATTGAGGCATTTGTATGTCTCTCCCTACCTGATCCCTCTGTAATGTTCCAGCAAAGTGGACCTAAGATGGCCTATATGGGGGAGGGGGGTATAAGGGGACTAGATGGTAATGGGAAAAAATACAATAAAAAATCATTTTAAAAATAAGAAGCATTGATATGGTTTACCTCAGCTATGCTCAGGTGGACTTCCTGACACTTAACAACTGATCTATTTATACCTCTCTAGGCTCATGCAGCCCCCGCTAAGTTTTCCAGTGGTTTCCAGCTCAGAATGCTGTGGTCCAGGCAGATATATCATAATGGGTTACACCTTTAAAAGGGCAAGGGAGCACCATTCATCTTGTAAATTGAAAGGCATTTCTCAACATTGATCCATATATTTTCATTCTCTTCACCATGAGCAGAATGTAAGAAATGATTATGACATTGGTCATGTCAGTGACTGTCACAGTTTATTCTCCTGGTCACGTGGCTAGACTGTGTCCTTTTCCTTCCTCACTGCAACTTACATGGCCCTTTGAGCTCATTTTCTGGATCCCAGGAGGAAAACCATTCTTCAGTTAAAAGCCCGACCTCAAAGAATTCAAACGTTACTGAGGAGAGGAGTATATAAGAAAGCAGAGGTAGATATCTAAGATAACAGACTGGGGAGAGGGGATGTTCAGGTGAACATGCCCTGAATTCGACAATCACTTGACAGGTCCGGGACCCTTTCAATAGTACTTATGGACAAGTATTCATATGTTATTATTATGGGGAGAGAAGAAAGATCTTAGAGAGGCAGCATAAGAAGGGAATGAGCCCCCCATTCTGTTTTTGCTGTTAAATAACTCGTTCTTCAAGTCACTTATTCCTCTTTTGTATAAAAAGAGAGAGTTGCACTAATTTCTAAGGCTCCTTCCAACACTAAGATACTGTGAACCTAAGACACACATCCCATAGGCTAGAGTACCAGGTAACATCTGGGAAGAGAAACAGGGCAACCGGCACATGCAGATGTCAGGAGGTGTGAAACAAGGGCTTCTGGGCCAAATGAAGTGATAGAGCATGTGTGCTGCCTCTCAAAGGTATAAACAAAAAGGGTTTCAAAAGTCTTCTGTAAACTGAGAGGTTCTATATAAATGTGAGATCGGATTTTTTTAACAGATATATACTGATCTCTTAGTTTGTTCCAGGCACCGAGGATGCTAAAGTGCTTTGCTTAGCAATGTGGAAGGCAGTCTTATTGTGGAAAGTGAACATGTCTGCAGATAATGTGATTGAACAGAACCTTTCCTCACTATATTTTGGGGCCAAGGCAGAGGTCTGGGGGTGTTTTGACTTGGGGTGGGGGTTGAAAGGAGAAGCTCTGGGGTACTCCTCTCTTGAAGGTCATGAGCTAGCTCCTGCAACCCAGCAGCACTTTGAGGTCTGAGGTTCTATAAGGTCTTATAAGGTGAACAAAATTATAGTCCCTCCTTCCAAAATATCTTACTCTATTTCCATAACAAGACAGGTTATGAATGAATTATTTGGAAAGATAATAAAATATAAAGGTTTACTTATGAATGTATGAAAACCTTGGCCTCTTTTCCGTACCTTTGGAATTCCAGTGCTCCAGAGAGGTCCCATCATCAATGATGTTCCCAGACACCAGGGAGGAATGGCATCATGAAATGTGCAGAGTAAAGGAAGGATCTTAGCAAGAAAATATCCTCATCCACAAATGTGTGACATTCAGTTGTTCTAATGTTTTGAATGAGTAGAGTATGTTGCAAAAAGAAAGTTGAATTAGGGAAACAAAATTTAGGTTGGGTGGTTGATCTGACAAAGCAGTTTTAAGCTGGGTCAGGAAAGGTAAGTAGAAGGAGTTTGCTTCAGAGTTGGGAGAAGAGACTAGCAGGCCTGAAGAGTGACATGGGTGAAGGAAGCCAAAGCATGGGAGAACTTGGCACATTTGCAATGACTCCATCTCCAGAATCCCACACACCTGACTTAGGAAATGCCAGGCACCACCAAGGACACTTTACTAAAATTACCTTTTCTTCCACCACTGCCCAATTTCTGAAGCTTTTGTGTATCCATGAACTCATTATTAAAAAAAAAAGGAAATAACAGGACTTCTGGTCAAGATGGAGGCATATGTAGACACACTGCCTCCTTGTGCAAACATAGAAAGAATTACAAACCCACCCACTCTGAGATTTACTTCCAAGGCAACAGTTGGAAGGGTGCCAGTCACATATAAGAAGTGCATGAAGCTACTGGAAATGTGGCAAGTGCTGGGAAAATCTCCAGAAGCCAGTCAGCAGCAGTGTCCCCTCTCTGGGCCCTCCCCCACCACAGAACCACAAAGTGGTGAAGCCAGTTGCCCCACCCTGGCAATTACCTAAGTCTCTGCCCCACACAATCTAAGGACGCCTTTCCTACAATAGGTCACGCTACTAAGACAAGGAGTCAAAGCAGTTCTACCTAATACACAGATATAAACACAGAGAGGCTGCCAAATTGAGGATACAAAGAAATATGGCCCCAATGAATGAACAGAACAAAACCCCAGAAAAAGAACTAAATGGAATGGAGATAACCAAACTATCAGAGGCACAGTTCAAAACACTGGTGATCAAGATGTTCAAAGAACTAATTGAGTATGGCAACAACATAAAGGAAGAAATGAAGGTTACATGAAACAAAAATTTTTAAAAATCTACAGGGAACCATCAGTGGAAGGGAGGAAGCCAGGATTCAAATCAATAAGTTGAAATATAAGGAAGAAATAAGCATTCAACCAGAACTGCAAGAAGAAAAAATAATTCAAAAAATGAGTGTAGTATAAAGACCCTCTAGGACATTTCCAAATATACCAACATCCAAATCATAGGGATGACAGAAGGAGAAGAGAAAGAGCAAGAATTTAAAAACTTACTTGAAAACAAAATGATAGAAAACTTCCCTTATTTGGTGAAGAAGATAGACATACAAGTCCAGGAAGCATAGAGTTCCAAAAAAGTTGGACCCAAAGAGGACCACACCAAAACACATCATAATTAAAATGCCAAAGGTTAAAGATAAAGAGAGAATCTTAAAAGTAACAAGAGAAAAGCAGAGAGTTATCTACAAAGGAGTTCCCATAAGACTATCAGCTGATTTCTCCAGAGAAACTTTGCAGGCAAGAAGTATTCAAAGTGATAAAAAACAAGGACCTACAACCTAGATTACTCTGTCCAGCAAAACTATCATTTAGAATGGAAGGGCAGATTAAGTGTTTCCCAGACAAGGTAAAGCTAAAGGAGTTCATCATCAACAAGCCATTATTATATGAAATGTTAAAGGGACTTATTTAAGAAAAAGAAGATAAAAACCATGAACATTAAAATGGCAACAAATTCAGAACTGTCAACTGAGTCTAAAAAAAAACAAACTAAGCAACAAGCAGAATAGGAACAGAATCACAGACATGGAGATCATTTGGAGCATTATCAGTTGGGAGGGGGAAGGGAAAGAATGGGTGAAAAGTTACAGGAGTTAAGAGGCATAATTGGTAGGTATAAAATAGACAGGGGGATGTTAAGAACAGTATAGGAAATGGAGAAGCCAAAGAACTTATATGCACAACCCGTGGGCATGAACTAAGTGGGGGATGGTTAGAGGGAAGGGGGTACCAGGTGAAGGGGAACAAAGGAGGAAAATCGGGACTACTGTAATAGCATAATCAATAAAATATACTTTAGAAAGAATAGGTAAACATATACTTTCATATGATTAAAAAAAGAAAATAAAAATCACTGACATAGTGAATCTATGAGGAAAAGAAACATAATATTATAGTAATATGAGCCCAAAGTTTTACTATTATTCAAATAGCTTTATGTGCTAACTCATACATAAATTTCCCAAAAGATTTATGCTCAAAGCTATATTTGCTTCATTAACAGAATGTTCACACTTTCCTCATATTTTTTCCCAAATACTACCGAAGATTAGGAGACATGTACCATTCCGTTCATCAGAGGTAAGGTCCCTTGTGACATCTCTCTGCTTCAGTGTTTAGTACATTTTGAATTCATCTTTCTGGCAGGTTTCCCCTACTTTAGTTTCCTAGGGCTGCTGTGACAAATGACGACAAACCTGGTGGCCAAAAACAACAGAAATTTATTCCCTCACAGTTCTGGAGACCAGAAGACAAAAATCAGTTTCGCTAGGACAAATCAGGATGTCAGCATAGGGGAGAATCTATTCTTGCCTCTTTCAGCTTCTCGTTGCTGCCATCATTCTGTGGCTGCAGTGGCCTCCCTCCAGCCTCTGCCTCTATGTCACATTGTCTTCCCCTCTGTGTCAAATCTCCCTCTGCCTCTCACTTATAAGTACACTTGTGACTGACTCATAAATGGCCACTTGGTTAATCCAGCATAATATCCCCATCTCAAAATCCATAATTTAATCACTTCTGCAAAGATCCTTTTTACATATCTAGTAGCATGTATAGTCTTCGACAGTTGAAATCTGATATCTTTGGGGGGCATTTTTCTGGCTCAACACCCTCCACCCATGGTGATCTATTGCTCTGCTGCTCAAAAGTATAAGTTCGTAACTATATAGTGCAAAAATCCCTAGGTCTATGACCTTCCCAGGCCACTGCATGTGTCTTCCAGGCCTCTGAAGCACTTCTCCTTCCCCATCCACATGCTTCTCACTTCCGTCTTTCTTACAAGGAGTTCCACAAAAGAGATACTGGGCACTAGAGAGTTGTTTTGTCTTGCTTGTTTTTTCACATCAGAGTCCTGCCCATGTACTCTATGAGGTGAGTTGCACAGTTAGGGTGGGATTCAAGCTGCATTGAACACCAATCCCTCCACCATCAAGTCCTACTTCTAAGTCATGGCTCATTCTGCTATAATCTTTATTTATATAAAATACTTTTCTTACAGCTGCATTGCGATGGTTAATTTTAGGTGTCAACTTGTGTGAGCTAAGGAATGCCCAGCTAGCTGGTAAAACATTATTTCTAGGTATATCTGTAAAGGAGTTTCTACAAGAGAATAGCATTTGATTCAGTAGACTGGGAAAAAAAAAAAAAAAAAAGATCTGCCTTTACCAATGTGGGTGAGCATCATCCAATCTGAAGGAGACGCAAATAGACCAAAAAGTCAAAGGAAGGGTGAATTTCCTGCCTGTCTTTTTCAGCATCCATCTTTTCCTGCCACTGGACATCAGAGTTCCTGGTTTTCAGTCCTCCAGACTCCGGTCATATACCTCCTAGTTTTCAGATCTTTGGACTCCCACCCACTTCCCTCATTTGCCAGCTTGCAGATGAGAGATTGTGGACCTTCTCAGCCTCCATAAATGTTTGAGTTGATTCCTATTATAAATGTCCTCATATTCAGGGTCCAGCAGAAGTAATGCCTGCTTGAGTGAGGTTGGTAGGGTAATGATATGGGTGTAATAATTTATGGTTTTAATTTGAACGTTTCACCTAAAATGTCATATGGTGCACTTGAATGTGATATTATATTACAGAATTACACACTTATGATTTTCTAATAAAAATGGCATTATTTGTGTCAGACCCTATATATCTATATCCTTTCAGATCTGTTTCTCTGGAGAACCCTAATACACGAGTATTTGTCTTTCTCAGTGTCAGACTTTGTTCAGTGTGCCAATTCATTAGAAATACATGAAAGTAGAGCAGTCCTATTTGTCAATAGGGTTATTTACCATGTCACAGTGAGATAGATAATCCCCTTGGCCCCTGTCCCCCCAAATGAACTGACATTACAAGGGAAAAAATGGATCCTGAGTAATGATACCTCACTTTGAAACTCCATACAAAAGGCCCTCTGGAACAGGGGGTATTCAGCTATATTTTCTCGGATATATTTTTTCCTGGGGTTAATGAAGTGGTTTTGGCTGCAATAACCTGAGAGTTATTTAAGTTCCTCATGCAATGGATATTTATTGAATGGTAACAGATACTTAACACCAAAATGACTGTTGGCATCGAGCAAAACTAATTAAGATAGAACCTTATCTGTACCTCCAGGCTTCATAAAAACTGAGGACAACCATACAGCTATAAGCTTATAAGATCACGAGAAAACATGCATAACAGGAAGTACAAAAACAAGGGAAAGTTGGATAGTCACACCTTACAGAGATGGAAACCTAGTTTAGCAACTGAAAGGCTGGTCCACATTCACTGTATCTCCTCTGACCTCATCAATTTGCCACATCTCCATAGCAAGAGTTGGCTTATCCCCACCTGGTGTTTCGTCATTATTCTGAGTAAGACATCCATGGTACATCTTGTCAATTATCTTCACAATTCCTCCAGGAAGAGGATCTGATTGGCCCAGTGTGTCTCCACTGGACCTGTTGGCAGAGTTTTTATGGCAGTTCATTCCATAGACTTGCAGACTGACTTTCTTTGGGATGAATAATAGATAAGTACAATTATCTATTGTACTTATGGACCAATCAACTATGAATGATAGAGTCACATAGAACTGGCTGGCCATCATACATGCTTCAAAAACCAGTAGTAAGGAATTGGAGTGGGAATGTCAAGAACATGGATTTGAGCATAGCAGATACCTCAGCCTATCCAGTGCACCTTCTTGATCAGAGACCATGGAAATTGGCCCCACATTGCTTCAGGTTAAACTTAGTACAAAGCTTTCCTTTACTCTTAGAGTGACGGCACAAGCTCAGTTGAATAACAAGATATATCTGGAGAACGGCAACCATGCGTACACAGTCTGCTCCTGCCCAGAATGAGACACCCAAACGGAGGAAGCTAGGTAATGCGTTAAACCTTTAACATCCACTGAGTGCTGTGTCAGCACTGAGCTAGCCACTCTCTTTGGTGCTATTAGACACACATGGCAAGACTTCATTCCCATCATGTTTATCACTCCAGCATTGCCTAAGGGGGTTATAAAAAGTTGTAGCAGCCTGTGTAATTTTTCTGGCATGGCTAAGACAATAGCCTTGAACTTGGAGACTGATCTCTGGGTGTAAAGTGTAATGGGCTATCATTCACGCCATTCCTCCCTGGATGCATTAAATAACACTTTGGTGTTTAGCCATAATTCAAAATCTGCAGCAGCTGTATCAGAAAGGAGGAAGTTCACGCAGTTCAACTACAGTTTCAAATACAAATGCAGTGAAGAGTAGTCTCGCTGAACCTACAGAAATCATTCTCTGCACAGCTTTTTTAATTTGTGAAAATGTTGGATCCTGCACTTACAAAAGAAAAGAAAAAAGTAACTGTGAGTGAGGAGACGGCTATGTCACAAAGTGGTGGGGATAAGGCATACTTTTTCTTTAATGAGATTTTTTTTTTTTTTTTTTTTGCTGGAGCCTTGAACTCTGACAAAGAAAACTGTATGTGAATATATAAGAGGAATGCAGAGAAAATGTCCTGAGTATTAAAACAAAGTCATTTCACTTCAGGGAAACATAACATATGAATTCACAAGCCCAAGATGGCGACAAGGTCTTTGGGAATGGGATGGACTGCTGTCCTTGCAGAGTATCTGTCCTGCCCCTGGATGCCTAGGTCCAGAAGCAACAGGTGTTTTCCTGCATGGCAGGGAACACACGCCTCTCTGCATGTTTCTAGAGCAGCCCCCTTCTGACAAGCCACATAGAGGGAAAAAGAGAAATCAGTTGTCCTGGGAGGTAAGTAAAAAGGGAAAGAATTTTCTTCTTGGTTTCTGGGAGTTTAAACTGAGAACAAACAAAAAACATTAATATCTTATGTGCACAGAGGCAGTGTGATATGGTTAAAAAATAATAAACATTGATATATTTTTCTATCGGATAGATTTTGAATTGAATCCCAGTCAGCCCCTTGCTTTCTAGCTAAAAGACTTAGAAAAAGTCATATGAGCTGTCTGAATTTGACTTTTTCTTCAACTGCCATAAAAACAATATTAATGCATACAGGTGTTATGGCAAGTAAATGGGGTAGGATCTGTATAGCCCTTAGCACAGTGCCTAGAAGTGAACATGACCTAGCCTCGTATGGGCTGACTCCTGCCTTTTCTGACAACCTCATTTTGAGCCAGTTTCCTAATTTGTCTCTACATGTCTGAGACCCTGGCCTTACTTCAGTTTCTCAAGCCCTTCAGACCTTATCTAGTTCCAGAGCCTTGGCTGGTCATGTTTCCACGGCCTAGAAGACTCTCCCACTCTCCAGCTCTCCTTTTGCCTGGGTAATGTTTCCCAACACTTCGGTTTTGCTTCTTCAATTAGATTCCTCAGGCAAGCACATTAGTCTTTCTTTATCCACAGAACAGGCGAGATTTCTGCACGTTTTGTTTTGTGTTTCTTAGCACTGAGCAGTTAGTTATCTGCCACTGAGCTTATTACAGCTGCAGTTAAATGCATATTTTATAAACTATCTTTTTAAGCGTTAGTCTCCTGCACTGAAATGAAAGCTTTGTGAAGGAAAAAATGTACTGTCTTTCTCACCAGTTACCTCCAGCCCCTGCCACAGTGAGCACACCCCCGAGTTATGCAATAAATCTGTGCAGGTTATACTTCCGTTCCCTGTGCGGGGATTCATGGGAAGAAAATCAGTGAGCTTTACCCACCTGGAAACACAGTGTGTGTAAAGCAAATGGGAAACACTATCTGGGTCCAGACAAGAGGTCATTGTCCCCCTAGAAAAGCCCAAAGGTGCTTCCCAGAACTTGACAAAATCAACCATGAAGGCTTATACCCCTGGTGCATACATTTCCATTATTATATGAACCTTCCTTAAGAGAGGGCCATGTTCCATTGTTTCCATGTCTTTGGTGCCTCAAAGAGTATCAAGTACATAGTGGCACTTGACACTTACTGTGAGTGAATGGGTACATGAATGATGCAAATGTAAGCTGGTAACCCCTATTTCTAGTGTATATGGAAACAGGTTGGTCGAGTGCCTGTTCCAGATTTTTTTATTTAATACCTTATTTAATTTATACAACAATCTATAGAGAATTACCCTCTGTTTACAAGTGATGATGATGATGATGATGATGATAAAATCTAGCTTTTATTGAATACAGCACAGAGCTCCAACTTTGTGGAACTGAGTCCAGAATGTAACAAAGACACTTAAAGGGTTACAAGGCTACATGGTGCATTTGAAAGTATAAGTTATATCTAAAAATTATTTATAATAGATGTAATTACATATGCAATATATGTGGTTATATATGAGCACACAGAGGGACATGCAAAATCTCCATGGATAAGAGAAAATTTTAGAAAACAAATGGCTTGATTCTGATACTGTGAGAATGAGAGAGAAATCTGCAGACAATGAACAGTGGATGAAGTTTCCAAGGTGAGGAAACCTCTAATGTGAAGGCTGATGTTAAATGTCTGCTTGGCACACCCGAGGAAGCCATAGCATTCTGCTGTGGCTGTAAGATTGGGGTGAGTGAGGAGCTGTGAGAACTGAGACTGAGGATTAGGTTCATGAGGCCAGGCCAGCAACAGTCCCCAAAACCTAAGACCCAGAGGAACCAGTACATGCTTTTAAATCATTGGAGGTGTAAGGATATTTTTTCCCAGTTTTTACATGTTTATATTCACTTATCATCTAGAAAATGGATCAGGGCAGGGCACACCTAGAAAAAGTGATCGAAGACCAGAAAGAACGTATTCCTCAGTAAGGTGTGAAGCTGGCCTGTGCAAAGGAGGGTGAGTGGCGGTGTGAATGGGGAATATGACTGTTGTGAGATACTTGGGAAAGAATGCACATCATGTGTGGTAGGCATCCTTATGTCTAATTTACAGGTAAAAGAGTCTAAGGTTAATAGAGGGAAAGCGATTGCTCCAAAAGCCAGACAGGAACTCAAGAGCAGATGGGCTCCACAGCTTCACCCTTCCCATCACATGATGCCATCTCCCAAAGCTCGATGGCCCAGATGGTTACAGCTGTGGTCTCTGACAAAGATCACCGATGTCCACAGCAACGCACCTCCTCTTTGTATGGCATGCCTACCACTTTCGGTTTCTTCCCCCAAATGCCAGCTGTTGTGCAAAACACTTCAAGGGTGTCCAACCCATGGCTTACAAGCCACATACAGCCCAGGATGGCTATAAATGTGGCCCAACACAAAATCATAAATTTACTTACAACATCATGAGATATTTTTTGTGTGATTATGTGTCACGATGTATTTAATGTTTGGCCCAAGATAACTCTTCTTCTTCCATGTGGCCCAGAGATGCCAAAAGGACGGACTCCCCTGCTAAAACATCAGATGGAAATTCTTTTTGAAAAATCAGTTTCAGAATGCTTAGCCAGAGACTTGGTTAAGCATTTATTGATTGAAAACAGAAAAGTTAACATACAGCTCAAATCTAGATTACCAGTGTCTCTAGCACACATAACATCATCCACCACTGACACAGATAAGATGCTGCCGCTTACAAAAAAAAAAAAAAGCTTCCTTGTGGCATCTCAGAAGCAAGCACTCCTTTGCTTATCTGCTTCTTTCTTTCACAAGAATAAACAAATCTTCAAAAATGTAATGAGTCAGGCCATTCTCTCTGTGGCATATAAGTTGACTCCAAAGGACTCCAGAAGGCCCCTGTTGATGGTCATTACCTCTTCCAAGCCCTCTGGGGAACATTCAGGAAATAACTGCTTACCCCCATTACACAGATACCCTGGTGTTCCAAGCATGTGCCAGGGCCAGGGAGTAGTGACTTCTGAACTGCGAGGATTTGGCTGATTAACTTTCCATTAAACGTTTCCAGGCTCCATGCTGAAACTTTAGGGATCAAGCTGAGAGCTGAGAAAAAAGAAACAATCTGAATGCTTGGCTGGTAATTAACATCACCAGGTGACAAATCAATACTACCTGGCTGTTCCCATAAACAATGATAACTGGGGGAATGGTGGGTTCTGCCTCCTGGTTTTCTTTCCGTGGCTGCTATGGCTTTAAAGATGGAAATGTGACAGCAGTGTGGATGGTTTCCCTTTAGCTGTAGGTGGGAGGAAGGCCTGAAGATACAAGCAGATCTTTCAAGGAGAAGAGACGTGGCAGAAAAAGTAAATAAAATATCATCTGAGATGTTGGACGAAAACTGTGAATTGGGGTGGGTGGTTTTTAAACTCCGGCGTTAAGTAAGAATTAACAAGTGAACTGGTTAGAAATACAGATTCCAGAAATTCTGTTTCAGGAGTATTCATTTTGTTTCCCCAGATCATACTGGTGCAGGTGGGTGATAAAGCATACTTGGAGAATCACTGTTAAAAACCTAACAGTTTCATTTATTAGGTAGTTAGAGCCAAGCCACTTAAGAAGTATTTAGGTTCTGACAACCTGGTAGCCTTTCAAAAAAGTGATGTCCATGAACTGAGGAAAAATTAACTTTCTTCCTTCTTAAATGACAAGTGGTGCTGATGATGAAATGTGTACACCTGCTGGTCATGGTGCAACCTTTCAAAGCTTAGAATTGAATCAGGTAACAGGGAATGAAAACATTGTCCTACTCTGACTCACCATAGAATAGAACTAAAATAAGAATGTACTAACACAGCAAAATGATTTAAAAATCTATATAAATCAACCCACATTAATCTTAGGAAATGTTAAACCAAGCTTCTTACTCTAACCTGATGTTTCTTCTCAAAACTATGCAGAGTCTGCAGTTTCAGTTCCTATGTGAACCTAAGGAGCAGCCAACCTCAAAGTCCCCCAGTAATTCAGCTGACGAAAGCAACGGACGGTCAACGCAAGGACGCCGACCATGAAAATCCCTATCAAGGATTACGGGAAGAGGTCCTGTATACCTTACATGAAATCTTATGCTAACCAACAAAGTAGCCTTCTTGATTAAATAATATATAATGAACAACACTTCTGCCTGGATCGGGAAACACAATGTATGCCTTAAAACAAAGACCCAGTTACTCATGCCTGCCATAAAAGGTTAATAGCCTTTTTTTTTTTTTTTTCACATATTGCAGAAACCAGATGTTCTGGATCCTGGATAGGCCTGGGGAGGCTTGACCACAAGACTTCGGCTGACATTAAAGATCTGTATCAGGACCAGCAGGAATACCGTCTCTACGTCCACAGCCCCTTCCCCCTGATTTCTTTGTTCTTCTTCCCTCTCCTTCTTGATGAAAATCTTTGACTGCACTAAGATGTTAAGATGGTTTTTCAGGACAGGAGTTTGCCAACTTCTCAGGTCACCAGCGCTTGAATAAATCGCTTTCCTTCTCACCAGCACCTGTTTCGTGAGTTTGGCTTTCACCACAGCAGGCAGCCCAACCTGGGTGAAGTGTCAGGCACACAGGGCCACGCTCATTTCCTGTTCACTTTGACTTTCATATAGGGCTTGCTTTTTATCACAGCAACCCTTGAAAACCCAGCTTCCCAAGTTTATGGCACCTTTGACAGAATATAAAGTGACTACGTAAAATGTGAACTACTTTTGGCCAGTAACTCATACAGCGATCAATGAGACTTGAATATTGCTGTTTTCCTGACGATTCAGAATATCTCCATGAGTGCCTGTGCGTTTGGTGTAGCAATCCCGTTCAAGCCATTACCCAGTTTGGGAATGGGGGCATGAGCAGCAGAAAAAATAGAGAGGACGAGGTCGGCTCAGATCCCCAGAGTCTCTTTTTGGGAGAGATGAGCAATTAGACAGACCTTGGGAATGAGGGATTTCCCAGCCTTGTGGAGGAGGAGGCCGCTTCCCTATTTCAGGGTAGGTGGTCTCTACTGCAGTCTGCTCCAGTTCTAGTCTTCTAGGTAAGCCTAATGGGAGCAATGTGTTAGAAAGCGGTGTGCTTTAGTTAAGTGTAAAACAACCTTCACAGTTAAAACGCTTTTCTTTTTCATACTGGCAACTATGCCCCAGGAAAATAGTAATATACCTACATTAAGCCATTGAATCCTGCCCAGCAAACCTGTATGGTGTTGTCATCCCCATTTTGCAGTTGGAGAAGCTAGGGATAAAATTGGCTAAGATACGTACCCAATATTGTACAGGAAGTATGTGCTGCAGTTGGGCCTGGAACCCAGTTTTAATTGGCTCTAAAACCCAAGCTTTTTGCTCTAAAAGCTTGTCTTTGTTTCTGAAAGCAAGCCCCCTTGGTGGTCACCCCATAGCCTTGGAAGTTCAGCTTGAGAACCTCAGTTTAGCCTTGCAATTCAGTAGTCACATGACTTTGGAAGGGTTGCTTAAATTTCATAGCCTCATCACCAAAAGAAGGTGAATAGTAATAACTAACTACTTTGTAGTTATTAAGAATGAACTGACATAAAGCCCTCTGCACATTTTTTGGCACATAAAAACATTCCATCAGTGATGGCTGTTACTGTAGCTACCCACACAGTACCATGGGCAGATGCATGCTGCCTGTGAATTTATGTCAAGTATTCAGAAAAAGAGATTATGTTAAAATGTAGGCTGTGTTTATTTTACATGAGGTAGGATATCCAATCATTCAGAAAGGTGACAACGCTTTGGAAAGTGAGCTCTCCTATACAACCCCATTGTAACCTTTAGGTGTACGTATTTTTCTCTCTGTAGTACTTCACTAGACTTTTGCTGGCAAGGAGTTTTTTACCGGCTAGTATATTATTATTTGAAAACCAAATAAAGATAAAAGATATCTCAAGGAGATTCCCACATTGGCCTGCTATGGACAGGATCATTAAAGTGCTCATATTGGGCCTGTGTATTAACACTAGATGAGGGGTAGAAAGTGGAGAGAGGTTATGTCTATCTCCTCCCTTCTGATAAATTCCAGGTAAAGGTTTTTCTACAGTACCACCTCTCTCTGTGTTATTTTGGGAAATCATTTAATTACATAATCTCTTTGGGATTTAGTTCCCTTATCTATCTATTTATTTATTTTTATTGTTGTTCAGTTATAGTTGTCCCCATTCCCCCCCCCATTACTCTCCCCTACCCTACCCCCCCCCATCTTTCACTTTCAGTCCTCCTCCCCATCGTCCTCGTCCATGGGTCCTTTATACAGGTTCCTTGACTTGGCCCTGCCCTCCTTTCCCCCTTTATCTGTTTATATTTAAAGGTATCAAGCATTAAACTACGGGAGACAAATGTGTGACTCAGAAATTCTCTACACACCAGATATTTAAAGTGTGTGTACGTGTGTGAAAGAGAGGGAGAGAGAGACAGTTTTATTGTACCAGGATCAAAGGAAAAGTGTCTTTTCTACGCTTTCCATTTTGTAACTTATTCTGAAACTGGCACCATTTCTAACACCCTCTGTGCTTTTATTGGTCCAGGTTGAACAATTTTCCTGAGACCCATTAAAAATAAAACATGGCAATTAACTTTCTTTTCCTCCATATTTTAAAGTTTTGGTTTCAGAGCATTAACTATGTGTCAGTGGTTGAAGGAAAGGTAAACATCAAACACCCATAATGATCTAAATTAAGTAAAGGTTCAAGAATCTAGGCAACCCTTATTTTTTAATATTGCTATCCCCTTTACACACACATAAATGTACTAATTTACATAGATTTTTCTAGGCTTACAAGTATTCTTAATATTATTCAATATTAAGTATATGTGTTAGGTATTATCATTAAAGACTATTTTATTAACTTGAAATATAGATGTAGATGCCATAGATATAAACATAGATCAAGTCATACATAGACTCATAGATGTAAGTATCCATTCACAAGCTACCAGTCTCCTCTTCATACTCTGAGATTTCCCCAGAGTTATTCCAATGTGTCCATATCCCAGTCAGGGGAAAGGCAAGGAAAGCAGTGCCTTTTTTTCCCATTGGTTTTCTGATCCCAATTGCTAAAGCTTGGTATTACCATGAAATATTTCTTTATTCATATATATATATATAAATATATATATATTTATATGTATATTTTAAATTTATTTTCATACCATTTATTCCCCTTATACTGCCCTCCCCCCTGCAACCACCACACTGTTATCCATGCCCATGAGTCCTTTCTCTTTTCTGCTCAATTTCTCCACCCCCTAACTCCCGCCCCCACCCAGAGCTGTCAGCTGCTCTCTCTATATTTTTAATTGAGGGGGAGTTTATAGGGAGTGGGAAAGCAGGGAAAGAAGAGGTGAGACATTGATTTTGTTTCGATGATTCTCATTCCAACTCCCTTTTGACTCTTTAGTGGTAAATGCTCACATTGAGCTGAGAAAATAAGTGACAGGATTCTCATTAGTGCTACAGGGGTTCACAGTTTAACATTTACTTGTCTGTGTTTATAGCTCCATGGATGAATGAGTGAGTGGTTAACAGAGTAGATATAGGATTTGAAAAAAAAATCCCATGGTGCATTAAAACCAGAGAAGAGGAAAGCATTTAATCGAGTGAAATTGGTACTGTTTTGACAGCTGAGAGCAATATTCTAAGTATAATGATCATGTTAATAAAAGTTAGTGTTTTCAACCTCTTTTATGTGCCTGCCATAGTGTTTGGGGTGAGAAATGGGGGTCAATAGTAAACACGATTCATTCCATCTCTTGGAATTTATAGTGTAATTAGTTTCATACATTCCCCAGAGCAGCCTCCATTTCATCAATGTGGGGGCGAAGTTTCAGAGAGGTGAAGTGACTTGTCAAGGCAGGAATATTGGAACCAGAATCTGAACTCAAGTCCCTTTGAGTCCAAAATCCAGTCCCTTTCACTACACTGGGCTGCCTTCCACTCCGGCTATATCGATGATACAGAACTAATTAATTTACTAGTTTACTGAGTGTTTTTATGAGGTTAGTGTGCTGGATTTTGTCAACTGCTTTTTTTCATAAATAAGATTTTGAGTAGAATGGAAGGGGTAGATTAAAAGAGTCATGAGCAATTAGAGACACCAAGGGGTTGACCAGGGAAGCTCAAATTAAAGAATGGATGAATTTACATTTAGAAAAGAAGAAAAATGGGAATGTGTGTTAGATATAGAGGAAGCAACATAATCAAACCCTTATAGACAAATGTAAGCATGATTTAAGAATGAATAGGTAGT
>PVIA01013398.1:0-32318 GCA_004024845.1 Tonatia bakeri | reverse complement strand
CTTCTGCACAACTAAAAGAAACAGCATTAAAAATAATCTTCTGGTTTTGATATTGTACTACAGTTAGATGTAACCATTGGACTCAAATATTAGCTGGATAAAGTATCCATGAAACCTCTGTATATTGTCTTTGCAACTTCTTGTAAATCTGTAATTATTGCAAATAAACAGTGTTTGTTAAAAAAAATGACAGAAAACTAAATACAAAAATGGACAGAAGATATGACTTCCCAGGTTTTCCATTGTAAAGTTTCATTTTCTCTTTTGCAATTAATAAATATCTTTTGGAGTAATACTTTGAAGCCATGGAAATATCCTTTTTATCATCAAATTTTTGTCCATTATATTTAAATTGTTTTTTGTTCTAAAAATTCATGGCATTTACATGATTGCTGTATGCTTATAAATGTATAACCATTGTTACAGAAAATAATTACAGCATTAAAGAAAAAAACAAAGAACCAAGCATTTTGGCTAGTCCATGTGACTTTATGGTGGCAAGTGCATTATATATTTAAATTAGCTCACAGCTAGCCTCAGTCTATTTAGGGCCCCTGAAGTGTCCAGGTAGAAAAATATGGAATTTGTCTCATTTTCCCTCTGTAATTCAATCTTAAGTGAAGGAGGAAACTGGTAAGATGTTATGCAGGGGTCAAATAAACACATGATAACACAGTATAAACTGACTCTTCACAGATAATCCTCAAAATGACCAACTAGTTTTATTTGGTGTATGCAATTTCAGATTTAAACAAATGACTATAAGCTAAGTTTTTGCTAAATATGGGTAGAGTATTAATACATCTTACTCCTCTTTAAGCATTGACTCATGACTTTTCTGACCATTATTTCTCTCTATCTAGACCCAGACCTAACATGGACAACAAAAGAGATTAATTTTTTAAAACATTTGGAAATTTAATAAAAATGTTGGTTGAGAAATAAAAATAATTATAACTCACATTCAGATCCTAAATGAATTGAAATATCTTAAGAATGTTCCCCTCTTTCCATTCCACACTTCTCAATTATTTTAAGAGTAAAATCTTCCTTTGTGGGATAAGAGGAAGAAATAGGTATAAATACATCAATAATTACAAATAAGTCAATAATTAAATATAACTGGACCAAATGTTCCAGTAAAATTTTCAAATTAGATGGATAAAAGAAAGTCTAGAACTATTCTGTTTGCAAAAATCACACCTGCAACAAAATTATATGAAAGATTTAAAGGAAAGCTGCCCTGGCTGATGTAACTCACTGGATTGAGTGCAGACTTGCAGACCAAAGGGTTGCCAGTTGGATTCTCTGTCAGGGCACATGCCTGGGTTGTGGGCCAGGTCCCCACTGTTATTCAACGTAGTATTGGAAGTCTTAGCCATGGCAATCAGACAAGAAAAAGAAATAAAAAGACATCCAAATTTGAAAGGAGGAAGTAAATCTGTCATTGTTTGCACATGACATGATAGTGTACATAGAAAATCCTACAGACTCCACCTACTCAACCTAATAAATGAATTTGACAAAACAGTGGTATACAAATTCAACATTCATAAATCAAAGGCATTTTTGTACACCAACAATGAAATATCAGAAAGGAAAATCAGGGAAAAAATCCCATTTGATATAGTAACAAGAAAAATAAAGTAAGTAGGAATAACCCCAACCAAGGAGGTAAAAGACCTGTACTCAGGAAAATATACAACACTGAAGAAAGAAATTAAGGAAGACACAAACAAGTGGAAACATGTGCCATGTTCATGGATTGGAAAAATTAACATCATCAAAATATCCATACCACCCAAAGCAATTTATAGATTCAACACAAATCTTATTAAAGTACCAATGACATATTTCACAGATATAGAAAAAACATATCAGAATTTTTTAACAGTTTAACATTTTCAAGGAGTTAAGCATCTTTAAATTTTATTTGTTTACTTTTATTTTTTAGAGAGGGGAAGGAAAGGAGAGAGGGAGAGAAACATCAATGTATGGTTGTGTCTTGTGCATCTCCTACTGGGAACCTGGTGTGCAACCCGGTCATATGCCCTGACTGGGAATCGAACGAGCAACCTTTTGGTTTGCAGGCCTGAGCTCAATCCACTGAGCTACGCCAGCTGGGGCACATTTCAGAAATTTATATGGAACCATAAACTATGCTGGATAGCTGCAGCAATTTTGAGAATAAAGAGCAAAGCAGGAGGAATCACAATATCTGATATCAAACTGTATTACAAGGCCCCTGTAATAAAAACAGCCTGGTACTGGCGTAAGAACAAATGCATAGACCAATGGAACAGAACAGAGAGCCCAGAAATAAACCCAAGTCTCTGTAGTCAATTAATATTTGACAAAGGGGGAAGAAGCATAAAATGGAGTATGAATAGCCTCTTCAACAAATGGTGTTGGGAGAGCTGGACAGCTACATGCAAAAAAAAAAAAAAAAAAAAGGAAGAAAGAAACTCGATCACCAACTTACACCATAAACAAAAATAAATTCGAGGTGGATGAAAGACTTAAATATAAGTCGTGACACCATAGAAGTCCCAGAGGAAAACCTCCGCAGGAAAATCTCATTCTTCAGCAACATCTTCACTGATATGTCCCCTAAAGCAAGGGACATAAAGGAAAGAATAAACAAATGGGACCTCATCACAGTAAAAAGCTTCTGTATGGCTAAAGAAAACAGCATTAAAATGAGAAGAGAACCAACTATATGGGAAAATATATTTGCCAATGATACCTCAGACAAGCGTTTCATCTCCAAAATGTATAAAGAACTCACATGACTCCACTCCAGGAAGACAAAAAACCCAATTACAAAATGGACTAAAGACTTGAACAGACACTTCTCCAAGGAGGACACACAGAGGGTCCAGAGACATATGAAAAGATGCTCAGTATCGTTACCCATCAGAGAGGTGCAAATTAAAACCACAATGAGATACCATTTCATACTGGTCACAATGGCCATCATAATCAAATCAACAAATAAGTGTGTGAGAGCACGTAGAGAAAAGGTCCACTAGTCCACTGTTGATGGGAATGCAGAATGGTGCAGCCACTATGGAGAACAGTATGGAACTTCCTCAGAAAACTAAAAATGGGACCGCCTTTTGACTCAGCAATTCCACTGCTGAGATTGTATCCTAAGAACCCTGAAACACCAATCCAAAAGAACCTATGCACCCCAATGTTCACAGCAGCACAATTTACAATAGCTAAGTGCTGGAAGCCACCTAGGTGCCCATCAGTAAATGAATGGATCAAAACACTATGGTACATTTACACAATGGAATTCCATGCAGCAGAAAGAAAGAAGAGTTCCTACCCTTTGCAACAGCATGGATGGAGCTGGAAAGCATTGAGAAATACCATATGATCTAATCTTTAACAGGAACCTAAACAACAAAACAAAGAAACAAGCAAAATATAGTCAAAGACACTGAAATAGAGGACAGGCTGGCAGTGACCAGAGGGGACAGGGGAGGGAATTACAGGAGAGAATGGGAAGGGTTTACAGGAACAAATATAAAGAACACATGGACAAAAACTAGGTGGGGGGGGTGGAAATGGGAGGGAGGTGGGGAGGGATGGGTGGGTGGGCTAGAATGGGAGTAAAGGACAGAAAACTGTACTTGAACAATGATTAAAATAAAATTTAAAAAAAAGAAAGGGCAGGAGAAAGGCAAAATTGAGTAGGAGAGTGGAACAGTAACATTTGAGATTTGAAATACAAAAATAGTGAGCATCTATGAATAAACTAAAGAAATTCAACAACAACCCCTATATCAACAACCAATTAGCAAAGATCAATAAAAGTGGAGAGAGAATAATGCATTATAAGAATGTGAGATGACTAATGACAAGAAAACTGGTTTTCAGAGGCTAGAGGTAGGAGAAATGGCAAGAGTGTGAAATAGAAACAAGTCATATATGGAGAAAAAATAAAGTTTATAATAATAATTAGAAGAGGAAGAAAAATAGCAAAATGGAGTAAGAGAAGGAAGAGTAAAATATAAGGTTTGAAATAAACTAAAATAAAAAATAGTGAAATAATAGGAGCAAAATTGAAGAGAAAGCAAACATGTTAAAAAGCTATGCAGGAAAAAAATAAGGAAAGTAATGAAGAACATGGTGGGATTCTTCTCAGCAGAGTCTAGTGTTTGCCACTGTCTTCTCTTTCTGGACCTGCACCTGGTAATGTCAGATGGTGTCCTAATCTAACCCTAGGCAGCCTGTTTGAGAACACAGGTGATCCACAGTCTCTGGCTATGTCTTTCAGGCTTGGCAGGTCCCCACTTTCTGCCCTGCTGGCTTTCCAGCAGCACAAAGCCCAGGAGTGGTTCATGTAATATCTGAGAGTACTGCCAGTGACAATTCCACCTGCTTCCAGATGGGACCTGTGGTGTGATCATGAGGATGGAATCCCTGGGTCACCCTCATGGGGCACTGTTCAGTCTTCAGGGAAGATGGTGGGAGTATTTTCCCACACCCTCGCCACACATCTTGGTCTGTCCCAGATTATTTCCAATAATGTGTGGTTTCTGGTGAATTAGCTGTCTGTTTCCTGTAGGAGGCCAATCTGTGTAAAAGGGGCAGCTCCTGCTGCTTGTTGCCAATGGCAGCTCAGTATAAGAGCTGAGGCCAGGCAGGTCCCTGACCACCCCTTGTTGCACCTGTCTCTAATCTCTGTGCTCAGCTTGTTTCAGTGGGTCTGGGCCCAAGGAATCAGTGTAGCTTGTAGTGTCTGATAGAAGTTCAGAAAGGGTCCTTTTAAACCTTCTCCTTCTTTCCCCTGGGGATATGCACCTAGCAGGGAGTTCCAAAGCCTGGTCTCACTGAACTGCAGATCCTGCAATTCCACAGGTGGAGGTTGGGCATGTGTGCCAGTGAGGTGACATGCCTGGCTGCATGTTGAGGGCTGCCCTGCCTGGTCTCAGGAAGCTGTGACCCCCTGTAACTTAGGCTGAGTGAGAGAGCTCCGGATCAGGAGCCACCAAGGAGACAAAACTTATTCCCCTGGCATGAATGCTGCCTGTTCTGTGCCTGGCTTTTAAATGCTAGATCAGTTACCAATAATGGATAAGACTCCTAAGGAAGGAGTAACCTAAGCCAGCGGCTGATCTCATAAAGGCCTGTGGAATAAGACTCACGAGACTGTGGAAGTAAATGAAGGGGCTGTGGAAAGGAAGGGGTGATCTTCAACCCCTGCCCCCTCTTAGCCTGAGTCTTTGTACTTAGACATGAGAAATCCAAGTGTCCTTGCTGCCTCTGTCTCCTGCCCTTCTCAGGGCTTAGCAAACAGCCAAAGGGGCAGCTCAGACTGGAGACAGCGGACCCCGGGGTAATCAGGCCTAAAACATAGAATATGAAAGACTCTATGAGATCTGCTTGCTGGAGGATGCTCTTTAATTAGAATATGAAATCACGGGCAGGAAACATATCTAAGCTTTAAGTCCTGTAGTCTTTTTAAATGATCCCAAATTCTCTGGCTTAGCATCCCAGTAGGAAATCTGCTAGCACCTTTCAAAAGTTAACTACTTGTAATTTGCAAACTGTATTGGTATTGAAGAATAAAACCCACTGGGACAAAGGAACAGGGCTCTCCCCGCTAGGGGGCTAGCCAGGCGCTCACCGACTTGGAGAGTGGCCACTCCCTTCCTGACTTCCCTACAGAAAACTGTTTCTGTGCATGATGATTTCTCATGTTTCCACGAGCCATTCACAGTGTGTTTAAGCGTTTCCATAGCCGGCCAAGAGAGCCGGACGCTGCGCGCTTTCAGCTGCAACAGCTCTCAGGCGTTCAGCTCCTGGATATTTGGTCCCCAACCTCTCCCTCTCGCAGGAGACTCAGACCCAAACTCTCCATGCTACACAATCTCCTCCTGTTCACCAGCCATGCTGGGTCAGATTTCAGAGTCCCTCCAGTGTGACCCTTTCTGCTCTTCCTGTGCAACTGGACTCAGTGGGACAAAACTGCACTTTCACTCTGGTTTCTTCGTTGGCAGAGCCACTGTGCATGCATGTGCACAGGAGCATAGGGTCCCTGCCAAGCCTGAAGTCTCACCTCAGTTCCTGTTTTAAAAAGAGTCTCTATGTGGCTCCCTTACTTGAGCACTGAGCCCTGGACTGGTCCTCCATGCATTCCACCTCACCCAAAACACAAAGTCTCTCTTAGTCAAGGCTGACCACAGCCTGACGGTGCCTCCAACAGTTTTAGAATTTTTTTCTGGGACTCTCCCAGATTGTGCTGTAGCTATGGACATGCTGCTCACTGTGTGTGTGTAGCCTTAATCTCCATCATGAGTTTATGTTCAAAATGTAGATTTTCCTCTAGGTCAGCTGGACCACTGCTCAGCTAGCTGCCTGCTGAGCAGCACAGTACCAAGGAATAGACAAGTGTCACACAAAGCAACTATGCTATTCACTCAGCTTTTATTGAATGTGTGTTCACTCAAAGTAGAACATCAACATACATTAGTATCCTACTCACACTCTGACAATCTAAGAGAAACATAGCATGAACGTGGGCACACACACACACACACACAGAGAGAGAGAGAGAGAGAGAGAGAGAGATCAATGAGGAATGAAAAACCCAAGTCCCAGAGTCTCAGTCTGCAGGTCTAGGAGACAGCACAGTGGGCAAGGGAGTCATCAGCGTCCTGCAGGGAAGGGTCTCCAGAGCCAGGTGGGCAGCAGGGCAGACAAAATCCTCACTCCAGCAGGGCAGAGCCTCTGGTGGTCAATGCCAAGGGAGATCAGTATGGTATGGAGTAGAACTCTGCTGTGTGGAGCTCAGATGTCTCAGCAGTGGTCTGGAACCTACCTCAGTTATACTTTGAAAGTGGTGTACTCCACCCTTCCGGGTCTCTTGATAACTGTCTTAGCACCCCTGATGTCAAATGTGGAATTTCTCCATGAGCCTAAGTGTGGGTGGTCCCTCTCTGCAGACATGGATATTCTGATCATATGTGCAGATACTTGGGTGTGCCTCCTTGCCAGACGTGTCTAGCATGACTTAGGTATTATATTTTCTGTGTATAATGCACTCCCACCTATAATGCACACCCACGTTTTGGCCCAAACTTTCAGGGAAAAAATATTTTGTTTTAATTAAACTTTTATTTATTTGTATTTAGATACTTGTGGTTTTTTTGTATTATAAAGGAATTTTAGCATTTATTTTTTGAACATATTATGGTATAAGAAATTTTATGTAACAGATAGTTACAAAACACAAGAACAGATACAAGGTATTTCAGGTGCTACCCACATAATAATGTGCATTCTTATTTTTTCCTCAAAAAATTTGGACAAAAAGTGGACATTAGACACAGCAAAATACAGTAGTTTCCTTCTTTACCTCAAGTGTCATGGTTGATTGGCAGCCATCTTGGTTGACACAAGTGACTCCATTTTGTTTTACATACTTTATACTATCTTGACTTAACTGATGACATTTTATTGGTCCTGCTCTCCACAGTCTCCCAGACTTTGTATATCCTTCCGAGTCTCTCTAGATTAGTGTTGCCAGTTTCCTTGTGTGGGACCAGGGCCTTGCTCCAGGTGGGAACAGAGCCACAAAACTGCGTTTTCTGACCGATCTCTCCTCTGCTGCATGTGCCTCATACAGGTTATTTCCCTGTCAACTTATAAAATCTCTTACTGGATGGTGCAAAGCATCCTCTCTACTCCTTGGCTTTAAAATTCATAACAGCTGAGATTCCATTGATTGTTCACATCACTTGTCAGAAGATAAGCTGAAAATCTGTACTGGGGCACAAGCAAGTGGGCTCACCTGCTTGGCCACCATCTCCTCATCTGAAGCAGGTTTTTTTTTCTCCCTACTTGATTTCTTCAGAATTCAGAAGCTCTCAGTGAGTCTTCATACTTTCATAGCAACATATTTGCATAAGTTCAATAGCAATCTGTTCTCTTTGTAACAGGACACAATTATAAACTAGTTATATTACCAAGGCTTTGAAATGGATTGTCATATTTGAGAGAGACATGCAAAGACTCAAGGAATTAAGATTGACATGTGGAAGCCAATTAAAATCCCTTGGGAAAAAATAAAATAATTAAAAAAATAATAAAATAAAATAAAATAAAACCAAACCAAACCTTGGAAACGTTAGCCTGATACCTCTCTTGCATGGTTCCCAATGACCTTACTAGGTGAGTACAGAATGTTACTTTTTGACATGTGCAGGAACCTCAGGATATTTTAAGGACCTTGAGAAGAGAGGAACTAACACAAATCTATAGGTATTTTAGGCAACATCTGATGGCAAGTCTATGTCTAGATTTTTCTGTTCTTAAGAGGACTGTTTAAGTTCAATCTGAATATTCCTTAAAGAAATGAAAAGAAAATGGTTGAAGACTATCTTTGAGTGTAAGATCTACCTTATTAGAAAAAGAGTTTGTAATGTTAAAAAAATAAATTCCTCATTCAATATAAGTTGAAATCATCAGAAAAAATTATAGCAGTGAAAGACGAATACCATATGATCTCACCTTTAACAGGAACCTAATCAACAAAACAAACAAACAAACAAGCAAAATATAACCAAAGACAATGAAATTGATAAGAGGCTGACAGTGACCAGAGGGGAGAGGGGAGGGTATTTCAGGAGAAAAGGAGAAAGGTTTGCAGGACCAAGTGTAAAAGACACATGGACAATAACAAGTGGAGGGGGGTGGAAACAGGAGGGAGGTAGGGAAGGCTGGGGGGGGGGTGGTAACTATCAGTCTGTTCTTTGTTTCCATGCCTCTGGTTCTATTTTACTTGTCTGTTTTGTTCATTAGGTTGCTGTTATAGGTGAGATCATATGGTATTTGTCTTTTGCTGCCTGACTTAATTTCACTTAGCATAATACTTCCCAGTTCCGTCATGCTGTTATGAAAGAAAGGAGTTCCTTCTTTCTGGTGAGTAGCATTACAGTGTGTAAATGTACCACAGTTTCTTGATCCACTCATTTACTGATAGGCACTTAGGTTGTTTCCAGCACTTGGCTGTTGTAAATTATGCTGCTATGAACATAGGGGTGCATAGGTTGTTTTGAATTGGTGTTTCAGGATTCCTAGTGCATAACCTCAGCAGTGGAATTGCTGGATCAAAAGTCAGTTCCATTTTTAGTTTTTTGAGGAAATTCCATACATTTTTCCACAGTGGCTGCATTAGTCTGCATTCCCACCAACAGTGCACTATGGTTCCCTTTTCTCCACATCCTCTCCAACACTTGTGTGTTGAATTTTTAATAGTGGCCATTGTGACCAGTGTGAGGTGGTATGTCATTGTGATTTTAATTTGCATCTCTCTGATGGCTAGTGATGCTGAGGATCCTTTCATATATCTCTGGGCCCTCTGCATGTCCTCCTTGGAGGAGTGTCTGTTCAGGTCCTTTGCCCATTTTTAAGTGGATTGTTTATCTTCCTGGTGTTGATTTGTATGAATTCTTTATACTTTTGGGGGATCAAGTACTGGTCCGAGGCATCATTGGCAAATATGTTTTCCCATACAGTTTGTTCCCTTTTCATTTTGATGATGTTTTCTTTAACCATGCAGAAACTTTTTAATTTGATATAGTTACATTTGTTTATATTTTATTTTCCTTGCCCCAGTGGATATATCAGTGAAAATATTGCTGTGTGGGATATCTGAAATTTTACTGCCCATGTTTCCTGTAGGACCTCTGTGGTGTCACAGCTTATCTCTAAGTCTTTTATCCTTATGAGTTTACTCTGGTCTATGGTGGAAGTTGATGGTTGAGTTTCATTTCTGCATGTACCATTCAAGTTCTCCAAACACCATTTGTTGAAGAGGCTAATTTTACTCCATTTTATGCCCTGCCCTATTTGTCAGTTATTAATTGATCATAGACACATGGGTTTATTTCTGGATTCTCTATTCTGTTCCATTGAACTATGTGTCTGTTCTTATGATGGTACCAGGCTATTTTGATTACAGTGAGCTTGTAATATAGTTTGATGTCAGGAATCACGATACCTCCTATTTTGTTCTTGTTCTTTGAGATTACTGAGGGTATTTGGGGTTATTTTGGGTTCCATATAAAGTTTTGAAATATTTGTTCTAAATTTGTGAAATCTATCATTGGTGTTTTAATAGGGGTTGAGTTGAATCTATAGATTGCTTTGGGTAGTATGGACATTTTAATGATGTTAATTCTTCCAGTCCATGAACATGGCATATGCTTCTATTTGTGTCTTCCTTAATGTTTTTCTTCAGGAAGAAACAAAACTATTTGTGTAGTTTTCTGAGTACAGAAAGGAGGTATTTTACCTCCTTGGTTAGGTTTATTCCTAGGTACTTTACTTTTCTTGTTGCTAAAGCAAATGAGATATTTTTCTAGTTTCTCTTTCTGATATTTCATTGTTGATGCACAAAAATACCTTTGATTTCTCAATATTGATTTTATATCCCACTACGTTGTCAAATTCACTTATCAGGTCAAGTAGTTCTTGGTGGGGCCTATAGGGTTTTCTAAGTACACTATTATGTCATCTGCAAACAAGGGTAGTTTTACTTCCTCCTTTCCAATTTGGATGCCTTTTATTTGTCTGATCACGGTGGCTAGCACTTCCAATACTGTGTTGGATAAAGGTGGTGATAACAGAGGCCCTTGTCTTGTCCCTGATGTTAAGGGAAAAACCTTTAATTTTGCCCATCGAGTATGACGTCAGCTGTAGGTTTCTTGTATGTGACCTTTATTATGTTGAGGAATGCTCCCTCTACTCCCACTTTGCTGAGCATGTTTATCATAAATGGGTGCTGCACATTATGAAATGCTTTTTCAGCATCTGTTCATATGATCATGTGATTTTTGTTTTTCATTTTATTATGTGGTATATTATGTTTATTGATATGTGAATATTATACTATCCATGGATCCCTGGCATAAACCCCACTTGACCATGGTGTATGATCTTTTTAATGTAGTGCCAGATGCGGTTTGCCAATGTTTTGTTGAAGACTTTAGTGTCTATATTCACCAGCAATATTGGCCTGTAGTTCTTTTTCTCTGTTGTGTCTTTTTCTGGTTTTGGAATTAGGATGATGCTGGCTTCTTAAAAAGAGTTTGGGAATATTCTGTCTTCTTGGAATTTTTTGAATGATTTGTGAAGGATAGGGGTTAGCTCCAGGGCTTTTGTGTGCTGGGAGATATTCATTACTGCTTCAATTTCATCAGCTGTTATTGGTCTGTTCAGCCTTTCTGCTTCTTGATTCAGTTTTGGAAGATTATATTTTCTAGAAATTTGTTCTAGGTTTTCAAATTTCTTGGCATATAGTTCTTCATAGTAATTTCTTACAATCCTTTGTATTTCTGTGGTATCAGTTGTAATCTCTCCTCTTTCATTTCTGATTGTTTTTATTTCTCTTTTTCTCTTGTTGAATATGCTTAAAGGCTTGTCAATTTTGTTTATCTTTTCAAAGAGCCAGGTCCAGGATTTATTGATCCTTTGAATTGTTCTTTTAGTCTCTACGTTCTTTAATTCTTTTGATCTTGATTATTTCCTCACTTCTGCTCACTCTGGTCTTTGTTCCTGTAGTTCTTATAGGTGTAGACTTAGACTGTTTGAGATTTTTCTATCTATTTTTAGGTAGGCTTCTATTGCTATGAACTTTCTTCTCAAGATGGCTTTTGCTGTGACCCATAGGTTTTGGGATGTGGTGAGTTTGTTTTCATTTCTTTACAGGTACCACTTGATTTCTTCCTTGATCTCAGTATTAAGCCATTCATTATTTAATAGCATGTTATTCAGTCTCCTTGAATTTGAGTGTTTTAAATTTTTTTCCTTGAGTTTGGTTTCCAGTTTCAAGCCATTGTGATTGAAGAAGGTGCTTGCTATAATTTTAGTTTTCTTGAATTTGTCGAGGCTTTTTTCGTGTCCTATCATGTGGTCTATCTTTGAAAATGTTCCTTGTACATTTGAAAAGAATGTATACTTTACTTTTTCAGAGTGAAATATTCTGTTTAATTCATAATTGTTTGTGATCTATAGTGTCAAATTTCAGTGTCATTGTTGACTCCATTTTTAGAATATGTATCCATTGTTAACAGTGTGGCATTAAAATCCCCTATGATGACTGTGTTACTGTTGATATCTTATTGATGTCTTCCAAGGTTTTCCTTATATATTTGTATTCAGCAATGTTTGGTACATCTATGTTTTCAAGGGCAATATCTTCATGTTGGATTATTGTACATTTCCCTTTTTGTCCATTTTTATAGTTTTTGTTTTGAAATCTATTTTTGTCTGATATAAATATTGCCACCTCACTATTTTTTAGGTCAGTTTGCTTGGAATTTTTTTTCTCTCCATTCACTTTCAGTCATGCAGACCTTCTGTTTTGATCTGGGTCTCTTATGGACAACATATACACACACAGGTCAAGATTTTTTTATGCATTCAGCTACCCTATGTCTTTTGAATTGAGCATTGAATTCACTTACATTCATGGTTTTTAATGATAGGTACCTATTCACTGTCATTTTTTCCCTTTGTACGTGTGTCTCCCCCTTTCTCTCTCTTCTTAAAGCTGCCCCTTTTGCCTCTCTTTCAATGCTGGTTTGGTGGCAATATGTTCTTTTAGTCTTTATTTTGTCTTTGAAATTCCTTATGAAAGGAAATGATTCCATTTTAAATGAAGGCCTTGATGGGCAAAGTAGTCTTGGTTGAAGACCTTTGTTTTTCATTATTTGGAAAATTTCTTACCATTCCCTTCTGGGTTCTAGCACTTCTATTGAAAAATAAGCTGATAACCTTATTGGAGCTCCGTTGCTTGGTACAGTTTCTCCACTGCTGCCTTTAAGAATCGCTTTTTGTCTTTAAATTTTACCATTTTAATTACAATGTGTCTTGGAGTGGGCATCTTTGGATTCATTTTGATTAGCACCCTCTCTGCTACTTGGAGTTGCATGACATTTTGTATCATGAAGTTAGGGAGTTTTCTGCCATAACTTTTTCAAACAGGTTTTCTAACCCTAGATCCTCTTCTTTTCGTTCTGGTATCCCTAGAATACAGGCGTTATTGTATTTCATATTTTCCTGCAGCTTCCTTAAACCTTTTTCTTTCTTTCTAAGTCTTTTTTTGTTTTGTTGCTCTGTCAGGTTTTTTTTTTCTACTTTGTCTTCCAGCTTACTAATCTAATCATCTGCTTCATCTACCTTGCTTTTAATTCCTTCTGCTATGTTCTCCATTTCAGATATTGTATTCTTCATTACTTCCTGGCTCTTATTGATAGTTTCTATGTCCTGTTTCATGCTGATGTAGTTTGTAATAAGTTCCTTTTAGCTTCCCTGGAGAATTTTGGAGTTCTCACTGAGGTCATTAAGCATACTTGTAACCATTTTTTGAACTCCATTTCTGATTGTGTGTTTTCTTCTACTTAATTTAGCACTTTTTGCAGGGACCTTTCTTTCATTTTGAATGGAGTTGTTTCTTTGTCTCCTTGTTTTAGGTGATTCTTCTTGTTTATTTCTGTGTATTAGATTCATCTGCTTCGATCCCTATCTTCATGGTGTGAATTTCTACAGTAGGAGACCTATGGGGTTCATTGGTGCAGTCTCCTTGATCTCCTGAACTTCATGCTCTTGGATATATGCCATTTATACCATTTATGTGGGCTTTTTTGGCTACAATTTGGTTTTGTTTGCTGTTGGATCATCCTCTGGTAAGTCCTTCCCACCTCTGCCTGATTAAGAGTCACTCCACCCTCCATGTCTTGTGTACTCTTGTACAGATACTGCCAGAACAAAACCAAACAGTCCAGGAAATAAACCCACACCTCACAAAAATAACTCTCCACCCACAATTGCACTATAAATATCAAATGAGCAAATTTTCATAAAGGTGTAAAGAAATTACAACTATTAAACAAAGAAAAAATGAATATGAGGTGACTAACTGATGTCTGTTAGTTATGATTTGAGAGGGTCATGGGAGGTACATTAGTAAAAGTAGGGAATAGAGACAAGGTGAAGAGAGAAAGTAAAATTTACATCAGAAACAAAAAGAGAGTGTAAATGTAGAATGGAGTAAGAGAAGGGAAGCATATAGTATTAAGTTTAAACAGAATTTTTTTTTAAATATAGTGTGAGAGAGAGAAAAATATATGAACTATATTGGAGAGAAAGATCCACCACAGCACTATCAGCAACCGATGAGCAAAGATTACTATAGTTGGGATGGGAATAAGAAGGAAAAGAGAAAGAACAAAAATCTTAACAGAAGTCTAGAGGAAAGAAAGTGATTTTGAGAGACTAGAGGAAGAAGGAACGCTAAGAGTGAGATTGAAAACCAGGCTAAGAGAGGTAAAAAGTAAATTTTGAAAGGAAAAAAAAAGGACAGGACAAAGGCAAAATGGAATATGAGAGGGGAATGGTAAAATCTGGAATTTGAAATACAAAAATATGAAGATATAGAAATAAAATGGAAAAAATGCAACAACCACCCCCATATCCACAACCAGTGAGAAAGGAATGATAAAAGTGAAGAGAAAATAAGGGTATTTTCAGAATGGGGCAATAATATGAGATGACTAATGACAAGAAAAATAGTTTTGAGAGGCTAGAGGTGGGAGAAATAATAAGAATGCATAATGGAAATAAGCCATAGCAAGAGAGAAAATCTAATTTAAAATAAAAAGAAGAATAATCCCTGGCTGGTGTGGCTCAGTGGATTGAGGACCAGCCTGTGAACCAAAGGGTTGCTGGTTGGGTTCTCAGTCAGGGCACATGCCTGGGTTTCAGGCCACGTCCCCAGTAGGGAGCACTTGAGAGGCAACTACACATTGATGTGAACCAAATTTCCTCTTCTTTCCCTCCTCCCTTCCTTCCCCTCTCTAAAAATAAAGAAATAAATAATCTTAAAAAAACAAGAAGAAAGAAGAAGGCAAAATGGAGTAAGAGAAGGGAGGAGTGAAATAGGATATTTGAAATAAACTATAATATAAAACCTAGTGACCTAATTGGTACAAACTTGAAAGACAAGATATGAATGTTAAAAAGCTAGGCAGAAGAGAAAATAAAGCAAACCATAAAGAAGACTGTAGTGTAAATCATCTCAGGAGAATCTAGTGTTTACCACTGTCTTCTCTTTCTGGATCCACCCCTGGTGATATCAGAGGGTGTCCCAGTCTGGACCTAATCATTCTGAGACTTCCAGCAATACACAGTCTGTGGTTGTGTCCTCAGTTGCTAATCTAGTTAAACTATAATCAGCAATTAGATTTAAGCACCACAGGGTGGGACAGAGTAATTCCTGAGGTTGGGGTTATTACTCCCCCTCAGGCTGATGTCACTTGGAGGAGACTGCTCTGCCTGAGCAAGATAGTACCTGCAATATGGGGAATGACACAGCATATTGTTCCTGGAGGCTTCTGCCTCAGTTCCCTCCCCAAAGCCATATCCCCAGATTTTCCTCAAGCATCTCTAGTCCACTCTTCCATCCCTTCGCTAGAGCCCAGGGTAAGTGGCTGCAAATGAAATTTTATGTGATGGCCCTTTAAGAGGCTTTCTGTCTCTCCAGCCTTCTCTCAATGGCAGACAGAAACCATGCCATTTTTCACAGCTAAATGTTATCTGGGTTCCTTTCTGGCTCTTGTGCTATAGTCTGGGGAACACAGCTTGGGGTTTAGACCCCACACCTCTCAGGGGGACACCCCCAGCCACTGAAACTTCCCTCTGGATGTTCAGCTGCCACTCGTGGGAGCCCAGCCATCTCTCTCATATCTCCTCCACACTCAGTACCAGTCACGTTGTGCTGAAGTGTTCTCTTCTGTCTGTCTGTGGTCATAAGTCCTCTTATCCAGCTATTGTTCAGTTGGTTATTCTAGATGATTTCTCTACAGTTTAGCTGTAATTCCAGATTGGTCCTGCGAGGAGGTTAGTGCAGCTTCCACTTACTCCTCTGCCATCTTGGATCTCTCTCCATTTCTGCTTTTTTGAGGTAACACCATACTGCTTTCCACAGTGTCTGCACCAATCTGCATTCCCACCAACACTGCAAAAGAGTTCCCTTTTCTCCATATCCTCTCCAATGCTTGTTTATTGTTGACTCTTTGATGATAACTCTTCTGACATGTGTGAGACATTTCATTGTGGTTTTCATGTGAATTTCTCTGATGGTCTGTGATGTTGAGAATTTTTTGTATGTCTCTTGGTGATCTGTGTGTCCTTTCAAGAGAAATGTCTATTTGGGTCCTTTGTTAATTTTTTTAAAGATTTTATTTATTTATTTTTTAGAGAGGGAAGGGAGGGAGAAAGAGAGAGAGAGAGAAACAGCAATGTGCGGTTGCTGGGGGACATGGCCTGCAACCTAGGCATGTGCCCTGACTGGGAATCGAACCTGTGATGTCTGGTTTGCAGCCTGAACTAAATCCACTGAGCTACACCAGCCAGGGTGGTCCTTTGTTAATTTTTAATTGGATCGTTTGGGTTTTTCTTTATGTTCAGTTTTATGAGTTCTTCATTTTGGAGATTAACCCCTTACCAAATCTATCATTGGTAAATAGCTTTTCCCATTCAGTGGGTTGTATTTTCACTTTCCTGATGGTTTTCTTTGCTATGCAAAAACATTTTAGTGTTATGTAGTCTGATTTAGTTATTTTTGTTTTATTTCCCTTGCCCAATGAGAGATTTAGAAAAAAATACTGCTATGAGACATGTCCAATGTTTTATTGCCTGTATTTTCTTCTAGGGTTTTTTTACTTTTTTTTTTTTTTTTTTTTTTTTTTTTTTTTTTTTTTTTTTTTTTTTTTTTTTTTTTTTTTTTTTTTTTTGGTTTTGAGTCTAACATTTAATCTTTAACCCATTTTGAGCTTATTCTTATGTATGGTGTAAGAAGATGTTCTAGTTTCATTTTTTTGCATGTATCTATCCAATTTTCCCAATACCACTTATTGAATACACCATTGTTATCTCATTGTATCTTCTTGCTTCTTTAGTCAAATATTAATCGACCATAAGGGCATACATTGCTGTGGGGTGGGGAGTGTACTCTCTATTCTGTTCCATTGATCTATATGTTTGTTTTTATGCCCATACCATGCAGTTTTGATTACTATGGCCTCGTCTTATATTTAGCATAGGTTGCATAATTCTTCCAACTTTTTTCATCTTTCTCAAGGTTGTTGTGGCTATTTTAGGTTTTTTGTGGTTTCATATAACATTTTGGAATATTTGTTCTAGTTCTCAGAAATAGGCCATTGCTATTTTGATAGGAATGTAGTTGAATCCACAGATTACTTAGGATAGTGTTAACATTTTAATGATGTTAATTCTTCCTATCCATGAACACAGTATTCTCTTCCACTTATTTGTATGTTCTTCATTTTCTTTCTTCAGTGTTTTATAATTTTCCAAGTACATATCTTTTACATCCTTGATTAATTTTATTCCTAGCTATTTTTGATAGTGCATTATTGGTGTATAAAGTATAACTTATTTCTAGATTTTTTTGGTCTCCTACTACTTAACTGAATTCATTGATCAGTTCTAGTAGTTTTTGGTGGAATCTTTGGGGTTACCTATGTACCATATCATGTCATCTGCAAATAATGACAGTTTTATGTCTTTTTTCCAATTTGGATGACTTTTATTTCTTCTTCTTGTCTGATTGATGTGGCTAGTACTTCCAGTACCATGTTGAATAATAGCATAAGAAGTGGACATTCCTGTTTGTTACTAATCTTAAGGGTAATACTTGTAGTTTTTGCCTGTTTTGTATGATGTTGACTGTGAGACTGTCATGGAAGACCATTATTATGTTGAGGTATGTTGTCTCTATTCCCATTTTGCTGAGAGTTTTTATCATAAATGGGTGCTGAATTGTATCAAATGGTTTTTCTGAAAATATTAATATGATCATCAGTTATAATATGTCTATTCAGATTCTCTGACTCTTCCTGATTCAGTTTTGGAAGATTGTATATTTCTAGGAATTTATCTATTTCATCCAGATTATCCAATTTGTTGGCATATGGTTTTTCATAGTATTTCCTTAAAATCCTTTTTGTTTCTTTGGTGTCAGCTACTATATCTCTTTCATTTCTGATTTTATTTATTTGAGTCTCCCCCCTTTTTTTCTTGGTAAGTATGGTTAGGAACAGCAGGATTTTGAAACAACTTGGGAGAGGTGGCCCAGGTGAGGTAGCCTCCAGCTGGGGAAAATCTTCCAAGGAAATTGAATATGTGCTTCCACCAGGAGAGTGAATATGTGGCTTGTATACAGAATAATGACTCCCCCATCCCTGACTGATCCATTGATATACAAATTAGGACTCCAAATCACCACCATTTGATTGGCCAAAAATAGCACTCTTCAAATTGGTCAAAATGGAGCAGCTCTGATTGGTCAGTATAGATACAAATGAAGATATAGCTGCACACCTCAAATTACACAGGAAAGTCTCAGATCTATTGATTGAATTTCTGTTCTAGGAACTCTCTTACAAGGGTTGACTCACAATGCAGGAGAACAGTGTACAGGCTAACAGCACAGGCTGTGGATTTTCTCTTATAGGCAGTGTGCATGTGAGGCCTCTGAAACAATGGCTGCTAGATTTCAGTTTTGAATTTGGGCCCAGTCAACCACAAGGAATCTTTTTTAGCAGGTATTTTCATTCTTGGAGTCAAAACAGGGAAGCAGAGTTCATAACTACAGAACTGAAAATCAATGACATTCTTTAGAATAAGTATAACTACATTAGTTTATCTACTTCTATAGAATTTAAATGTCTTCCTTCTATTCAAGTTATTATCCCCCTTCCTTTTCCCATAAATATTCTTATCTTTGAAACCAGGAAAATGACCAACAGGTCCAGCTACTGACCACCCCGAAAGCCAAACTTGTGAGGCAGGTACTGGTTGAGAAAGAAAGGGGTTTATTCAGGAGTCAGTGACCTGAGAAGATGGCAATCTCATGCCTTCAAAAACATCCATGTCTTAGTATCTCAGACATCCTGGCTAGGTTATATAGGGGAATGTGGGAAGAGGGGGGCTAAGGAAATTCTGGTAACATGTAGTTTCTCAGTTCCACCTTCGGGTTGTCTCATTGTTATCTCCTGCACGTGTCATTATGTAGTTCCATTGCTCTGTCTTCAGTTTTACTCCTGACATTCAGGTGCAGTGTGTGCAGGCAGCATTTCTGTTCGTTCTGGTAGGAATTGCTGATGTTTGTCCAATTCTTGTGGTCTGGGTTGTTCCTTGGTCAGGCAGAAACAGCAACTGCTAATATCTACAAATTACTCATAAGGAACCTTTTGGTATATGACTTTTCTATGAGTCTATTAGAACAACCTATTCTATAACGATTAATTGATTAGTACTTATTTTCAGTTAATAATTGAAAATAATTATTTTAATTAATAATTGAAATATTAATAATTGAAAGGTGAAGGTGTAACAGTAACGTTACACCTTCACCTCCTAATAAAAGCGCTATATGAGTTTCTTCCTAAAACAGTGTTTCTGGATTAGCTATTCTTTTGGATCTCAAATAAAGACTTCTTGCCTCTCACCTTGATTTTTTTTCAGTTAACATAACAAATAAAAATATTGTTAAACTTACTGTCACCTGTATCTTTTTACATTATTTAACATGTCCACTAGAAGACAGAAAGTTACTCAAGAATTCCGTTACATCTCTATAGGGCAGCCACTCTACAATGTTAAGTCCAAGGCTCACTCACCCACTTGTCCGGTGCCATATACAGACCTTGGCCAGGGAGCAGCCCAAAAAGGGTTTGTTGAATAAATAAATGAGTCGTGAAAAAGAGAACCCAAATTTTTTTTTTTTTTACCAAACAGAGCTGAATTAATTCACTTATGTTTGGCAAAGAAATTCCCCAGCACACAATGCAAATGAAATGTTCCCCAGTCTTTGAAATGGTACCATTGGCCTGCCAAATGTTGGAATTACACTAATTGCTCGAGACCAAGAAGGATATTTTTCCCTTTTTTAAAAGAAGGAAATAGAATTCAGGGGTTACAAGCTTTTCAGAGCCAGAAAAGGGTGACACCTTCTGTTAAGACCAGGGTGAACTGAGCTTGAGAGCACACTAGAGAAGGTCTGGAAGTGGTGGGGAGGAGGTGGAGGGAATGCGTTGGGGGAGGAGCCCAGACAGACTTCGGTTTAGGAAGGCCAGGACTCGGTTGAGGGGCAGAGCTCAGGAGAGAGGAGGAGCTGGGTGAAGTGGTAATAGACTGCTGGGAAAAGATGTTGGTCGGAAGGGCAAGACTTCAGAACTGTAAAGGAACAGGGCCTAGTCTGCGGAAGTGGGTCGGGGGTGGGGGGGCGGATGTGACGAGACGGAAAAGGAGGAGCTGAGGACGGGGTGGGGCGGGCCGAGGCACGGCAGACCTGAGGGAATAAAAGCCTCAGTCGGAGGTGGTATTCTAGGCTCTCCAATCACGTCTTTTGTCTAGCTTTCAGCCACTCGAGCTCGAGTCCCCACCGAGTCCACCATGGCTGGGTTCCTGCGCGCCCCGCTGCTCCTGCTAGCCACCTTGGCCCTGGCCCTAGCAGTAAGCTCTGCAGCCGGCGCAAGCTCCGGCAGGCCTCTCATGCCCGGTGGCCTGGCAGAGGCAGACGTCAACGAGGAGGGCGTGCAGCAGGCGCTGAACTTCGCCCTGAACGAGTACAACAAAGCAAGCAATGACGCCTTCCACAGCCGCGCATTGCGGGTGGTGCGCGCCCGCAAGCAGGTACACCCCTGGGGCTAGGGGCTGGCGGGGCGACCGGGATGGGGGAGCCTTCACCTCTGGAGGGCATGGCCCTCAGGACCAGATCAACCTACAGTCCCCAATCCCCAGCTTTCAGGGGGCACAACCTTTCCCTGCTTCTCAGCCAGGCAGTTTCCTTAGTGTTTAATGTGGCCCACAGACGCCACCGACCTTCGTGGGTTTATTCACCAGGGTTTCATTTATGTTTTCAAGCACCAGCCCACCTAGAAGGACATGGCTTGGGATTAGGGCTGTTGTCCAGCCGCTTAGCTCTCTATCCTAGGCTCATGGGACTGAGGGCTCAGTGTGAGCTGGCAACTAAGTGACTACAGGCAAAGGAAAACCAGACTGCACAGCTGGCTGCCTTCCTGGCTCTGCCACTGAATGATTTTTTAAAACACTTTTATTCCTTTTAACTTTTCATTTTGAGATGACTCCAGCCTTACATAGCCTTTACAAAAATAGCACATAGAAACCCTGTAGATTCTTCATCCAGATTACCCAAATATTAAAATGCTGTCCTATTTGCTTTATCTATCTCCCTCCCTCTCTACATGTGTGTGGGGGTACATACATGCATTTATTTCTCTGAACCATTTGAGAGTATATGTTTCCTAAAAACAATGGCATTTTCCTACATGATCTCAGTACAATTTTGAAAATCAGGAATCAGCTGGAACAATTTTCTAATACATAGAACTTATTCAAGATGCCTGTGATTGTTTGATCAATGTCCTTTATAGCCAAGGACACTCCAGGGTCATGCACTAAAGCCACTGTCCCGCAGCCTCCTTTACCCTGGAGCAGCCTGTCTGCCTGTTTCATCATCTTGGCATTTGTGAAAAATCCAGCCAGCATATGCAGACTGGCACTCAGTTTGGATTGGCCTGACGTTTCCTCAAGATTTGGGTCATGGAGAAGAGGCATGTTCTCCTAGTTTCCTCTCAGTAGGTGCCACTAAACCAATCTTCATGTTCTCCATGTGAAGTGGTATTTGGGGCCATAGGTACTCCAAAAATCCTTTTTGAGGTCTCTCACTGCTCTCTTGGTCACCCCTTGGGTACCAGAAAACACAGAGGAGTTCAGGATATGGCCTGTGGTATATCCAGTTAGATGCTACAGCAGAAGATCTTGCATAAAAATCCAAACTTGCCAAGAGATCCTGGAGGAAAGGCCCTGGAGCATTGTTTCTTGCCATAGATCCCATCCATGGAGCAGACTCTGGATTTTAAAGTCTCATTCTCCACCCTGAAATGGGTGCCCCACCACCAATAGCTAGAGGTAGTTGAGTATATAGTAGTCTAGAGAGGATTACACCTGGCCCTGCCTCTGCCAGCCTGCCCTGAGATTCTGGTGAGATTGGGAGGACAGTCATCATAGTCCAGAAGGGGAAGGGAGGAAGCATCAGGAAGGGCTACTGGACTTTGAGCTTGTCCTTGAAGGAAGGCTGGAATTTAGACTATCTGGTCTGCATCCCACTGATGAGCAGAACATAGCCACACAGCAACCAAGTGTGGTGTTGTGTGCCAGTGTTCAGGGTGTCCAACCTGCAGCCCATGAGCCACATGCATCCCAGGATGGCTATGAATGCAGCCCACCACAAAACTGTAAATTTATTTAAAAACATTATGAGATATTTTTGTGATTACATGTCACACTGCATTTAATGTGTGGCCCAAGACAGCTCTTCTTCCAAGGTAGCCAAGTGACACCAAAAGGTTGGACAACTCTGGTAGGGCTTGTTTTCACCTCCTCTTGAAACATCAGATGGTGGGTCAAGATCAGACCCATTTCTCCTGCAGCAGTTGGCTGGCACTGTCCCTTTTGGATGAGATGTACACTCCCCGCTCACCAGGTCTCCACCAGCCTGCTCCTCTGTACCAACCTTATGTCATAGCTCATTGGCCCATGTGGAAAACTGACACCAGAGGGATCACAGGACTTGCTTGAGGTCCATCTGATAATCCGAAGCCTGGTTCAGGCCCTTCATTTTAAGGTTTTCTAAGTTCTCATGAGGTGTGTCTGGAGCATGCCTGTATAAGGACAGGCTTCACTTCTGTAATCTCAAACGTAAAAGACATAAGGTGTATAACACATTTTAGAAGTGTTCCCACCACAAATAACTCTTAAAAGTCAGGCATTCAAAGGACATCTTTTATTGGCCTCAAGCATCTGAGTGTGTGTGTGAAAAATGTCTAATTTCCTACTGCTCAGTGAGGGCATGAGTAAACCAAGTTACATGGAATGAGTCTCGAGAAGCTGAATATTACTAACGATTATAGCTTCAAGGTCATTGTCATGTTAGTCTTCCTGAGGCAGAACCAGCCTTGGCTCCAGCAGAGCTGTCACTTTGTTCTAGTCTCTGCCCTGGCTCCTGACACTGACATGGTTGATTTGCTGACATCCTGGCTATTTCCCCAGAGCTGTGTCTTTAGCTCCTGGCAGAATTTTGGTGTCTGGCTTCTACCTTCTATTTTCCTGCCAGGTTGTGTAACACCTTTTCAGAGCTGTAAGCAAGTTACAAGGGGGACCTGAGGCACATCAGTTTAGCCAACCATCGGGAGGTGGCTGGGTGCCTTCTGGGTGCTGGCTCTGGCAACCCATGGATGTTGGCCCTGTATGTGATAATATGAAGGTAACTGTGCCTATGTGACCTGGGCAGGTATTGAAAACCTATCCTACTCTTCACATGCACAGGTCGTGGCTGGGCTGAACTACTTCTTGGACGTGGAAATAGGTCGAACCACATGTACCAAGTCCCAGCCCAACTTGGCCAGCTGTCCCTTCCATATCCAGCCACACCTGAAGGTATGTGCCTGATGTTGTCCAGAGGCCAGATATGCAGGGCAGAGGGGTGATTTTGTGCCTGTGGGGTTATGTCATGGATGAGTGCTGTGGTGTGGGTGGAACGCGCATGTGTTGGGTTGTGTATGGGGGAAAGGGTGCCAGTGTGTGTGCTGGTTCCTAAGATTTCTAATTTGAATTTATAAGGATATTTAAGCTGGGACATTCGGGCACCATGTGTCTACTGAATGGAGGAGCTGCTGGTAGGTTACATGGGGTCCTGTAACCTCAGTATCAGCCACTAGCACACATTAGTGAGTATTAGAGGCCTATAAGGGGAGAAATCCTTTCATGCTGACCTGCTCACTGAACACCAGACTATCCACTGGGTGGGACAGTTCTTTTCATGTCTCAGCCTCTGGAGAGACCTCCACCTTCTTGTCACCTTCCCTGTCATACTTCCTCTTTTAGGAAGGTTTTTTCAACCTGGGTTCTGCCTTCTGGACCTGTCTTAGTGCTGGCCCACTGGAGGTGAAGGGAACTGTACCCTCTGGGCCTGTGTTGCCTTGCCTGGGCTTCTCTTTAAAGGGCTGTGCAGGGGGTATAGCAGTGTGGATTCCTATGGGGAGGAGGGACAGGAAGCCATCTCCTGGACTTGGAGTGATGGGATAGGTTACCAAGAGGCTACTGCAGAGCCCTGCAGAGTGGTCTGGGGCTGAGCAGGATAGGGGTCTAAGAGTTCCACCAAACAACCACAGTCCCTCACCTACACTTCTGAGATCTGGTGCTGGCCATTTCCTTTTTTACTGTAACTCTAACTGACCATCATTCTCGTTTCTCTTTTGTAGAAAACCCTCTGCTCTTTCCAGATATACACTGTTCCTTGGTTGGGCAAGACCTCCATGGTGAAGTCCAGCTGCCAGGACACATAGAGGATGTGACAGGCTGGACCACACTAGCTGCCTCTCACTTGCAGTCTCCCACCCTGATGGAGTCCCCTCAGTGTGCTGGTCCCAGACGACAAATAGAGGCTACTTGAGCATTGTTTGAACAGCTTAGTGTCTCTAACTTGTTTCTCAATTGCTTTCTAGATGACCTGTACCTGGTGCACATGTTCTGCCCCTATTTTACACAATAAAAAATAGCATCCACTATTCCTTGAATTGTTCACTGTTTGGGGATGTGCCTTAAGGGTTTACACAGTTACTTTAAGAAGAGTTCTGGAGGGCAGAGGAGGGGACAAAAACTGACACACGTGGCCACAGTGGCATGTTAGGAAAATATGTTGCCCTTTTTTAGATGACTGAGTCATGGATGGGGTCTAGGAAGCTAGGCCTTCGGCTCTAGTGGTTGCTGATAACCAGTAAAAATAGAGGAGGGGAACTATGCTGCTGGTTCTGAAGACTTGGCTGCTATATTTGAAAAGAAGTCAGACAGTGAGTAAGGTTTAGACAGGAAGGAGAGTTTAGGTGGAGCCCACAGCCCAGGGCCTTTCTTGGCAAGGTTCTGCAGCTCCATAGTTTTCAGCTGAGCTGATCAGACCTCTGGAATTGATGTGACTATTCAGGTTCCCTAGATACTAAAGAAATAATGCTTTACATCTACTTCCCCACCTAAGAGCCTATAGGCACCAATAAGGAGTTGAAGAGTAAAAGTATATGTGTACTTAAAGCTGATTGGGGAAGTGCCAGTCAGATTCAAAATCAATCAAGGTCAGATGCAAGCCTGGAAAAGAGAGTGTGAAAGCAACACCTTCTCTGATATGTTCTGGCAAGTTGTTGTCTATAAGGGTTTTAGTAATTTACGCCTACCAGACCATTTCTGGGTCCTCAAGCATTTGTGTCTTTTCTGGTCTCAGTTGGCTGCAGAGCCTGCTTACGCTCTGACTTTATTTAAGGAACAAGCTTTGGCATTAGAGAAGTGAAACACCCCCAACAAGCCCTTAGCTGGAGATATTTGAGCCTGGGCCCAGTGGGGGAAGGGGAGGTGTGCCTGGACTTAGGAATGGCATGTTTATGTTGGGGAGAGGGGCATGGCAAATCAGACTTTAGAGAGAAGTGGTGGCCTGGGCCAAAGGCCTCCTATAGGGTTTTTGCAGACTTGGAGAAAAATCTTGATTTTATGAAAGTAAGCAGCATCCAGGCACTGCAACGACATGCTGATTTCATGTAAAGTCATGATTTTGGGACACTTCCAATTTAATTCTTTCAAAGAAGGTATAGCATCACTTCTTATTTGACAATGCTTCCCATGTAATTAGTATAAAATTTAAGCCTAATTAGTGTATCATCTCTCTTTTTACAAAGAGAGTGAGCAAATTCTTAAATTATTTCAAATAAGCCAGGCACCCTCTAGAAAATCCCAAAGTGAGTTTCAGGGGGAAAAATAAAAATTCACATAGAACTGATTTTTTTTTTGAAGTTTGTCAAAAACATAAAAACTGTTTCAAGAAGGAAGTGTCAGAAGATTGTGGCAAGGTAGGTGGGAATGGAGACCACTTCCCCTTGCACACAGGTGGAACACCTAGCCGATCTTCTGAGGAACAGGGTGAATAGCCAGCAGAATCCCAGCTTATATGAAGTTTTTCCAAATTGTAAACATTGAAAAATAGACAGTAAAGAGATTGCATCAGGACTGTAAGATCCCTGGGACCTGTGCAGGGACAAAGGCTGCTGTGGCCCCTGTCCTGGATCCTTGGAGGAGAGCCAAATCAGCAGCTCCATCCCCTACCAAACAGGGAGGACAGAACAACAACATGATAAAACTGGATGTTTGAAGTCACTAGGGGGAATAAAGATGAAGTGGGAAATGCACAGAGATGGTGTTCACCAGCTGGTACTGTGGATGTAGTAGGTCATTACCAGAGAAACGGAATACAGGTGACTCCTGGAGAAGGGAGAAGAGTTGGGCCATGACAGACCCTGACCCAGAGAGTCTCTGGTCTGGTTAGAAAGTTGAGCTATGTGAAAAGCCAGGCACCTATTAACAATGGCAGGCTTAAACAAGAGTATTTTACTCCCCCCCCCAAAAAAAAGGCTCTCAGTCACTGTTTAAGGAACTCTTGCACCACAGCTGGCTCTCATCCAGGCAGGATCATGAAGAGGAAGGAGGTGGTGCAGCACACAAAGTGTTAGGAGAAAAGCAGCAGGATTCAGGAAGTTAGCAGTTCCCAGAAAGACTGAATTCAGTGGGGGAGCTGAACTACCCTGAAGAGACTTTGAGAGTAAACAGCACCCAGGCCAGCAAAGAGTGAGAAGAGAATGTGTGAGTCGCCTCTATTATGCACCTCACAGGTGGCACAAGTGGTGGATTAAAGGTGCTGGCCTGGTATAGATGAACAGTGGGGCCTTGGCAAGACCTGGGCTGAAGGCTGGGCAACTGATTAGTGTGGCCCAAACCTGGCCTTCATCCTCACAAAACAATAGGAAGGGAGAAAAGTGAAGCCCAGCTACCCTCAACCTGCAGCATCTAGGAAGATCAGCAGAACTTGCTTGGCAGGTTGAAAGTCGGGAGGAGGCTTTTTTCTTTTTCTCAAGTGAGACAGTAAGACATGGAGCTGTGAAAGGTCCAGAGACAGACCCAAAGAAGGATCACAAGGCTAATCCCAACAACTGAAAAACTGAGACAAATTTCACTTTGCTATTCTAGGGAATTTTCACATTGTTGTTTATTTGTATTATTATTTTTCATTAGTTTTACTTCTTATATTCTATTAGTTTTTTTTATTTCCCTTCTTTCTGTTTAGCTTTCTTTATTTCATGTTTTTCTTTAACTGCATTGTTTGACTAGTTTTCCTTTTCTCTCTTTCATATTGTATTTTAATTTTCCTTCCTTCACTTTACCCATGTTCCAATAACACACTACTCTTGTTCATGTACTTTCTATTCATGTAATTCAGATCATATATTTCTTGTAATATTATTCTTGTTCCAGTATTATTTTAAATAATTGTTGTTCTGTATAATTGTAAATACTACACAGCATCCGTTCCTGATCTTAGCCCAGAGTTTTATCACTGTTCTGGTTAACTATTTTTTCATACACTATGCCTACTTTCTATCCTTTACTCTCACTATATCTCATCATTTGACCTCACACAAGCACTCTGTTTTCTATATTCAGCTCACAATCCTTCTCCCCTCTAACAAGAGCCTTGTCTCTTTTTCACCTTTTACAAAAAGTGGTCAGATGGGTGAAATATCATGGTTAATGCTATACTTATCTAAAAGATATCCTATCTCTTCTCTACTTCTTGGTCCTTTAAATTCCATAGAATACACTCCTGCTGTCTTAATCCATTTTGCCTTCCCTCTGCAACTGATAACATACAAGAGTAGGTGGGAGCTGGGGAACACCAATATACCTGATGGAAGAGAGGCCCCACCAAAAAAAGAACCACCAACAGATAAAAACACAAGTACAACAAGAGAGCCCACAGAAACAAAAGAAAGGGCAAACCTAGAGCATCCAGACAAGGAGATCAGAGAACACAGCACTGAATCACATAGAATTCCTCCCATAGAAGTTCACCCTACAAAGAGAGCTAGCAAAGCAGAACATCAGGAAATGCAGAAACAAACAAAAAGAGTCACGTAAAATGGGGAGACAGAAAAGAACCTTCAATCAAAAGGAATGGAAGACTCCACATTAAAAGAGCTAACTTAAATGGAGGTAAGCCAACTATCAGATATAGAATTCCAAATAATATTTATAAGGATCTCAAGGAACTCACAGACAATTACAGGGACCTGAGTGAGAACTACAGCAATATAAAAAAGGAAATAGAAACTATAAATAAAAACCAGGAAGAAAAGAAAAATACAATTTCTGAAATAAGAAACACACTAGAAGGAATTACACAGGCTGCATGAAGCAGAAGACAAAATTAGTGAGCTGGAAGATAAAGTGAAAAGAAACACCCAGGTAGAGCATGTGCACCAAAAAAGACTAAAAAAAAAAAAAATGAGGATAGCTTAAAGGAACTCCAAGATAACATGAAAAGCAACAACATTCTAATCATAGAAATACCAGAGGGAGAAGAAAAGGAACAAGTGATAGAAAAAATAATGACAGAAAAGTTTCCAAACCTGGAGAGGGGAAAAATCATGCAAGTTCAGGAAGCACACAGAGTCCCAAATGAAGATGAATCCAAAGAGGCCTACTCCAAGAAATATCATAATAAAAATGCCAAGTTTTAAAGACAGAGATGGAATTTTCACAGCAGCAAAGGAGAAACAAGAAGTAACACACAAAAAGGCTCTGATAAGGATAGCAGCTGATTTCTCAACAGAAACACTCCAACTCAGGAGAGAATGGCAAGATATATTCCAAGGAATGAAAAATAAATGCCTGCAAGTAACCAGCGAGTCTCTCAATTAAAGTGGAAGGTGAAATATGGAGTTTCCCAGACAAAAGATGGCTGAAAGAACAAATCTCCACCAAACCAGCACTACAAAATATGCTAAAGGCACTATAAGAAGAGGAATCAAAGGAGTGAGAATGAGAGGAACACAGGTACAAAGTGGGGAAATGAACAAATACCTGTCATTAATAACCTTAAATGTTAGTGGATTAAATGTTCTGATCAAAATTCAAAGAGTAGCTGAATGCATTAAAAAAACATGACCCACACATATACTGGCTACAAGAGACCCACCTCAGGACAAAAGACCTACATAGACTGAAAGTGAAGGGCTGGAAAAACTATTCCAAGCAGATGGACAGGGAAAAAAAGGTGGGGTAGCAGTACTCATATCAGAAAAAATAGACCTTAAAAAATGGTCATAAAAAGAGACTGAGAAGGACAGTTCATAATACTTAGGGAAGAATTCATCAAGAAGACAAAAACATTATAAACATATAGGCACCCAACATAGGAGCACCCAAATACATAAGGAAAACCTTGGAGGACTTTAAGCAAGATATTGACAGCAACACAATTATGGTAAGGAATTTTAACACCCCACTGTCAAAAAAAGATAGATCTTCCAAAGGAAGTATCAACAAAGATATTGCAGCATTGAATAATGTCTTTGATAAAATGGACTTAAGTGATATATATATATAGAATTTTTCATCCCAAAGAAGGAAAATGCACATTCCCTTTAGATGCACATGGAACATCACAGATAGACTACATGATAAGACATAAAACAAGCCTCAACAAATTCAAGAAAATTGAAACCTTATCAAGAATTTTCTCCAACCACAAGGGACTGAAACTAAACACCAACATCATGGGAAAAAATCAAAAGCACTTAAATTGAAGGAGATTGAATAGCATGCTACTAAATAATGAATGAGTCAAGAATGAGATCAAGGAAAAAATAAAAAAGTTCCTGGAAACAAATGAAAATGAACTCACAATATTCCAAAACTTATGGGTTACAGTGAAGGCAGTCCTGAGAGGGAAGTTCATAGCGATACAGGTCTATTGAAAAAATATAGAAACATTTCAAATAAACAGTCTAACACTATATCTAAGAGAACTGGAGGTACAAACAAAACAAAACAAAACCCGAAACGAAACAAACAAACAAAAAAAACATGCAGCCTAGAGCAAGGAGAAGGAAGGAAATAACCAAGATTAGAGAAGAATTAAAAGACATAGAGACTAAGAGACAATTCTAAGGATCAATAAATCCGAGCTGATTATTTGAAAAGATAAGCAAAATTACCAAGCCTTTAAGCAGACTCATCAAGAAAAAAAGAGATTACCCAAGTAAATACAATCAGAAAGGAAAGAGGAGGGATTACAACTGATACCACAGAAATACAAAGAATTGTAAGAAATTACTATGAACAACTATATACCAAGAAATTTGAAAACCTAGGTGAGATGGACAAATTTCTATAAAAATATAATCTTCCAAAACTGAATGAAGAAGAAGCGGAAAGCCTAAACAGACCAATGACTGCTGGTGAAATTGAAGGAGTAACCAAAAACCTCCCAGCACACTCAAATCCTGGACCGGAAGGTGTCACAGGAGAACTTTACAAAACATTTAAGGAAGAGCTAACCTCTTTCCTTCAAAGACTATTCCAAAAAATGGAAGAAGATAGAAGAATCCCAAACTGTTTTCATGAAGCCAGCATCATCCTAATTCCAAAACTAGATAAACATACAAAAAAGAAAGAAAACTACAGGCTAATATTGCTGATAAACATAGATGCTAAAAACAATCCTAAAAAAAATGTATTGCAAATCACATTCAGCAGTACATTAAAAACATCAGCCTGGTTGGTGTGGCGCAGTGGACTTACAGCCAGAATTCAAAGCAAATGGTCACTGGTTCGATTCCCAGTCAGGGCACATGCCTGGGTTGCAGGCCAGGTTCCCACTAGGGTGTGTGTGTGGGGCAACCCCACACTGACATTTCTCTCTCTCCCCTGCCTCTCTCTCTATAAATAAATAAAAATTAAATCTTAAAAGAATCTTTAAAAAAATCATAAACCATGATCAAGTGACATTCATCCCAGGTATGTAAAGATGGTACAATATTTGCTAATCAATAAAAAGTAATGCATTACATAAACAAAAGGAAAGGTAAAAATCACATGATTTATCAATAGATGCCAGAAAACCCTTTGATAAGATACAGCATCCATGTATGATAAAAATATTCAGCAAAGTCAGAATAGAGGGAGCATTCCTCAACATACTAATAGCCATATATGAGAGACCTACAGCCAACATCATACTCAATGGGCAAAGACTAAAAGCATTCCCACTAAGACCAGGAACAAGACAATAATGTCCATTTCCACCACTTCTATTCAACATAGTATTGGAAGTCCTTGCTATAGCAATCAGATAAGAAAAAGTAATAGAAGGCTTCAAATTGGAAAGAAGGAAGTAAAACAGTCATTGTTTGCCAATGACATGATAGTATACATAGAAAATCCTATAGACTCCAAGAAACTACTCAAACTAATAAATGAACTTGGCAAAACAGAAGGATACAAAGTCAATATTCAGCAATCAAAGGCATTTTTTTCACACCAAAAATGAAGTATCAGAAACAGAAATCAATGCTTAAGGGGCTTCTGGCCAAGATGGAGGCATAGATAGTCGCACTGTGCCTCCTCACACAACCAAAACTAAGGACAACAAAAACTGAGAAACAAGAAACAACCAGAAAAGAGAGAAATGAACTGAATGGAAGTCTGACCACCATACATCCAGACCGGTAAGGAGGAGAGGAATTGGAGGCCTACTGAGGGGTCGAGGGGTCCCAGCAGGTAAAAGCAGTGACTGGCAGACGTGGGCACGCAGGGCGCAGATCGCAGTTGGCGAACCGCAGAAGCGCATGGGCTGCTAATGGACTGGTGGCAGACCCTGGGTGCAGGAGGCAACAAGCAGACCCAGTGCACTGCAGCAGCCACACATTCATGCGCAGACAAACTAAGCGAAAACTGGCAGCAACACAGACCACGCAACCCAAGTACCCAGCAACCCAGGGATCCAGTGCCACTGGGAAACAAAGCCTAAGAGCACCGACTGAAAACACCTGTGGGAGTCGAGGCCGGGAGATTCAGCCTCACAGGAGGCTCCTGGGGGAAACCCACAGAGTCTGAGAAGTACACAGGCCCACCCACCTGGGAGCCAGCACCAGAAGGGCTCAATTTGCTTGTGGGAAGCGGCAAAGGGGACTGAAGTCCTAGAGAGAGCAGAACAGGTGCCATTGTTCCCTCTCAGACCCGCACCCACATACAACATCACAACCCAGCAACTGGGGTGCCCTGCCCTGGTGAACACCTAAGGCTCCGCCCCCATA
>PVIA01013397.1:0-32321 GCA_004024845.1 Tonatia bakeri | reverse complement strand
TGTAGCTCAGCCCTGGTTTGGAAAACTGACAGGTACGAGGCGGCACACAGGAGCCATGCCCACAGATCAGCTTTCCCTGGAGAATCAGACCTGCATTGTACCTAAGCTGCTTTAAGGCTTGCTTTGGCTAAAACTCCCTCACCCTGAATTGAAGCAGCAAATGTTTACTGCATTTCTTTAAAGTAACTTCCTAAAGTCTATGCTAATCCTCCCAAGGACTGAGTGTAACCAGTTCCACCACTTTTCCCCTTGCATTTACTACATCCTTTCTTTGAAGTAATCAGCAAAATCCTTTCCTTTGTTATCTGTAAAAGGTAATCACCTAAGGTGAACCTGTGCCTACTAAATGAGGACCATCCTCCATGTAATATGCCCAGAAAAGCAATAAAAACCTGTCCAGGCAAGGGTCAGGGAGCTCTCACTCAAAGAGTGGCCATCCCAACCCTTTTTTCCACAGGACTTCTGCAGTCCATGTGAATTTGTCCCAGCCACAACACACAGAACCCGCTGGTCAGAGTCCACATCACCCTGTTCTGCATGGAACTCAATGAAGAGTCAACGAGAATGGAAACCACACATCACTTTGCTCCCTAGATCTGAAACAATGACTCTCTCTTTTCACAGACAGCATACTAACTGAAACCTAAAGAAGAAGAAAACAACAACAAAAGTTCACCATCTTGCAAAGATGGGTGAGTGTCCTAGGCTGAGAAGACACCCTCAAAAAGTCAAGAGGCAAAAAAGGTCTGACACCTTAGGAGACGGAACCACACTGTGAAACAGCACACATCTGAGGGTCACTGCTTCTTCTCATTGCCCATAAATCAATTGTTAATAGCTATTCTATAATGTAACTAGAATCAATAATCTTAGTCTTTTAGTTCCCAGAATTCACCATCTAAAATTTCCCTTTTGAAAATGTGGACATCTGCCATATTATAAGTTCCTTAGATTACCTACAAGGGGCACAATTTCACTTACAAGATACTTCTGATTTCTGAGTACTACAACACCATGCATCTAGACCCTAACTCATTTAGAATGCTAAGAAAGCTGTTACTACTTTATTTAATCACTAATGAATTTATAACTAACAAAAATAATTTTTCTAACCCTTCACATTATCTTATTTCTTCATGTTTTCTGTCAAGCTTCAGCAAATTTTACATTATATATAACTAAAATAATGTGATAATCATTATCACATGATAGCTTACTCACCTTGAAACTCATTGGAATCCACTTCTACATTATTACAAATAATAGAATTAAGTAATGTGTAGGACAAATTGCATGCATAATTAACTATTTTTTATATACAGAAGATTAAGTTACAGATATAATTTTTAAAAACACCAAATAGCAACAAAACTGGTAAAATGCCTTGGAATGAACTTAACAAGAATGTGTAAGATCTGTATGAACTGATTCATAACTACCTACCCAATAAAAGACACCTGAACAACACCAACTGTGGTAGCCCAGTGGTTTGGGCACCATGCCGCAGATCTAAAGGTCACCAGTTTGATTTTCGGTCGGGGCACATTCCTGGGTTGATGGTTCAGGCCCTAGTTGAGGGCCTGTGAGACACAACTAATCGATGTTTCTGTCTCTCTCTCTGTCTCTCTCTCTTTTTTTCTTTCTACCTCTCATGATGCTGACCCTGGCTCATGGGGTCCTCCACATTGTGGATGAGGCACAAGAAATGCACACAGACTACCGAGTCCTGTGGAGGAAAAGGGACAGCATGGCTTTTCTCTCAAAAGGAGAAAAAGCCTCGGCCCCTTGCCGTGACAGGCCTTTATTTCTTTTCTGGGCACATTACATGATGGTCCTCATTTACTATGCACGGGTTTGCTTTAGGTGGTTACCTGATAGAGAAAACAAAGGAAATGATGCCGCTAATCACATCACAGAAGAAAGATATTTGCAAATGCAAAAGGAAAAGTGGATGAACCAGTTACACTCCATACTGGGGAGGTTTAGCACAGACTTTAGGAAGTTACAGTAAGCACTCGCTGTCTCAATTCAGGGTGAGCAGTCTAGGTACAATGCAGGCCTGATTCCCCACAGAAGAACCTACCCATGGGTGTGGGTCCTACGCATCTCTGAGTGGGAGGTAGGCCCACACCACGCAGAATGGTCTCCTACACTGTCACCCTTCTCTCTAAAAAGAAATAAAATATTTTCTTCAAAAAGACACTTGAACAACAGGAAAGTAACAGCATGTTCTTGGATAGAAATAGATGTAATGATCTCCATTTCCCACAGTTACCTATAAATGTAATATGATCTAGATTAAGAATCAGCAAAAAAAATTTTAATCCTCACCTGAGAACATGCTTATTGATTTCAGAGAGAAGGGAAGGGAGGAAGAAAGAGGGAGAGAAACATCGATGTGAGAGAGAAACATTGAAGGGTTGCCTCTCGTATGTGTTCCCACTGGGGACCAAACCCACAACCTAGGCATGTGCCATTACTAGAGGTTGGCTACAACCTTTCTGTTTATTGGAGAAACTTGGTTCTTCTTGACAATGCAGTAAAGAGCTACAGATCAGCCAGTCTATTAGTGAGTAAGCAGGGATTACTAGTGATATGTTCTCATGGAAAAGAATGGGCCTTGCCAAGGAGGCATGAAAGGTGTAGATTCCGGGCAGGGCAAGGTAAGGGCAGCAACAGGCAAAGGCAAGGGTGGCAAGAGCCTCAGGTCCTTGGTCCTGAGGACTTATGTAGTTGGCAGGAAGGGGGTGAAAAAGTTACATGTCGATTGGTGGATAAAGGTGATGCCAGCTTCCACGAGGCATGTGACACCCAAATGCAGGTATATATGGGAGTCTGTTAGCCTGAATCCTTATCTCACTCCAGACCCCATATGTTCCTCTTGTTGTAAAACAGATATGTGACAGGAGGCAGTTAAAGTTGGAACAGTCACCCAAAGTTATTTACAGGCTCTTTCTGTAAACATTAGGGACTCCTCATAAAACAGACAATGACCAGAGGTAGGCAATTAACCAAAGTTGTTTTGTAGGCTTCCTTTGGGTGCTGTGGACCCAACCAACCAGACCTTGGAATTAACACAGTTTCAAAGACTTTCTTTCCCAGATGGCGGAAACAATACATAGAATTTCAAGGTCTCCCTCTTCCCATTCTACCATGGTGTTTCTTGTGATGTTCCAAACACCTGGCACTATTATCAGATCAGGCTCAGGATGGCTGAGTAAGCAGGTGAGACATGTCTCCCCCCTCCTCCTTGCCTCGGTTTGCTATCTACCCTACCTAACAGGACAAAGCTCCAACCAACTGTGCCACATTGACCAGGGCAGGCAAAATTTTTTAAAGTAAAAGAAGTTCAATTTCAGTTTACCTGTTAAAATGAGGAAGAATTAAAAAGTGTATTGTATTAGGAAGCTACAGTAAGTACAACATTGGATTAATGCCCTGTGAATAGACAGATTGATGGAAAAGAATGCAGGGTCCATTAATACATACAGATCCACATAGAAATTGTGTTTTGTTTTATTTAGTTTTTTAAATTTATTGACTTATTTTTTTGTTTGGAACATCTATTGTTTGCCTCTCATGAGCTCCCAGCTGGCGACCTGGCCCACAACTTGTCACAGGTGGGCACAGGTAACCAGGTTCTTCATGATCACAAAGAATTGAACAGAACACAGAGAGTTTATAGCAGACCGAAAACAGATTTATTAAGCAATAGTACACTCCACAGAACATGGGAGCTGACAATGAGCAGAGATTGATCTCAGGGGCTGGAGAAATTCTATACTTACAGGGCAATATTTCTTGGCTACTTCTGGCAGGGTTTTAATGCCCATGTACAAGTAGTTACATTAGTTTAAAGCTACTGTGCATGTGGTCTCCCAATCTTCCTTGATTAACTACCAGGGAAGGAGGTCCCACAATGCTGATTTATTATAATGCTATTATAATGAAGCAGGGATCATGTAGCATCTCTGCACTGATGCAGTTGTGATTCCCCATGATTGAGCACTTTCCCAGAAAGTAGGAACAACTGGTCTTAGAATAGGGTTTCTCTCCTATATCAATGTCCTATATCTTAGCCCTGGAGCACCTCCAGAGTTTATTTTCGACTATCTCCTGCCTCAAACCCAAGCATGCGCTCTGACTGGGAATGGAACTGGTGACCTTTTGGTTTGCAGGCGGATGCCCAGCCCACTGAGCCACACCAGTCAGAGCCATTGCTTGAGTCTTGCATGTGGCTTGACCAGGGATCAAAACTGTAGCCTAGTTTACCCCCCAAAAAAACCCTGTAGAGATATAAAAACTTCACATGAGCCCTGGCTGGTGTGGACCAGCAGACTTAGAACAGGCTTGTGAACTGAACAGTCACAGTTGGATTACGAGTCAGGGCTCATGGCTGGGTTGGGGGCCAGATTCTCAGTTTGGGGTGTCTGAGAGGCAACCAATTGATGTATCTCTTACACACATGGACACATCAATGTTTCTCTTCCTGTCTTTCTTCCTCCTCTACTCCCTCTCTAATAATAATAAATAAAATCTTAAAAAAATAAACAACATGAGCAGCAAAATTGGATTCAACATTTAGGGATGATACACTACACCCGTTTCTTTCTGATCTGCATCAAGGTGTTTTCCCAATGTGAACACCAGATGGCAGAAGAGAGGCACACCTGGAACATTTTTCTATTGATCATATTGTACTGTAAAGCAAGTTTCAACAAACTTCAAAAACTTAAATTATGTAAAGCTTATTGTTGGCACTAATTTCAGTTAATCTAGAAATTAGTAACAAAAGGTTACTAAAAAGTCCTTAGTTTTAAAAGTGATGAAATGCACATCTAAATAACATTGGATTCCACATTCCTATATGACACAGTATACCGACTTTTCCTGCGGACCTGCAATAAGGTGTCATTCCCCAAAATGGCCACAAGATGGCAGAAGACACCGAGAGCTGCAACCCATATCCTACTAATGGCCTGGCTGAAAAGTTCCTTTGCTTTTTACCCTGAGATGCAATCACGGGTACACTTTTCACTGTCCCCCCACAACATAATTGCACAATGTCATGACCGTTTTCATCCACTGCCCTCTGCCACCTTCATGCCATTTCACCATTCCATTCTTCCACAACATTGTTCCCTTTCGGAGCAGAGAACTCTTCCTTCCAGGTGTCTTCTGCAGTTTTCCAGTGAATGGAAATTTCTCTCCATAAAGAAATTCGGAGAAATGAACTAAATGGCCATGGGAAGGAGCAAGGTCTTCTGAGCACTGTGGAGCAATCAGGACTGCGCAGCCAGGCTGGAACCGTTTTCCCTGGTCGCCAAAGAGAAATGTGCTCTCTCACCTAATCCTAACCTTCCACATCTTCTGCTGGCAAACTCCCCAGAATCTTTTTCCCTCAAGTGGAGCTTTCAGTTGGTCTGATGGGGAGCAGTACCTGTCACCAGTAACCTGCTGGCTTTCCGAAGCGAGCTCCTACTGCAGGACTCCCTCCCGAATTCACCACAAGGGTATCAGCACCTCCTTTGGATGAAGACCGCCCTTTGGAGGGGTGAGTGGTGGTTCCTTTGTATGCCCACAATCTCTCCCATTACACATTATTCTCAAATAGCAAAGATTCATCTCCCCCCCACACACAATCTTCATGGAAATGGAACATTTCCTCACGTTTCCATGGAGAACCACTTGTGGAAATCTGGTCAAGAAATGTCCCCCACCAGCGAGCTTAACTCCAGTGGAGCCCAAACGTCAAAATGATTAACATAACCAGGCTGCTGCAAATGATTTTCGAAGCCTGATTAGGATGCTTTGAACGTGTTGCCTGTCTCCCGCCGACCACAGCGTGCCCTGTCTCACTAAACGTGTGCTGCTGAGGGCTCTCCACTGCACCTGGTCTGCCTGCCTGTGGGAGAAATCTCCAGCAGGAAACTTCGAAATCCACTTCTAACACATTTCATCAGTCATAGCATCATCTCCATACACACCACAGATCTTTTCTTGCCTTACAGTTGCACTTGTACCTTTTTTGAAATGACAAAGCCAAAGGGACCAGAAATGTTGTTCATATTCATGCATCTTCCATGGGAAAAAGGCCACACACACAATCTCCAGGGGTGATGACGTTTTCTTGTTAGACACTGATATGATGGCGGCCATGACACAGTCTAACAAAACAGTTTCAAATGACGTTAAAGTCAAGTATAAGTGACTGGAGCCAAGTAATGGGGAGGGGGTGACAGTGGAAGTGAGGCTGGGGACCAAACCAACTGTTGGGCCGAACGGACTTGTGGGCCAACCCGATTTAAGACAAGGTTCAACAAGCAGCGCTGCCTTGGAACCCCATACAGTGTGTGTCGGCTCTCATCGCCCTGATGCTCGCATTCACGGAGAATGGAGGAGAATGTTCTGTTGTTCGGGACTTCTGAAACAGACTCCTACAGAAGGTCCAGAATGAATCCCTGTTACAACTAAGAAGTAACGTGACCAGAACGATGCTAAACATGCTATGACCCAAAACTTCAGAAATAACTCTTTACCCTTGAATGCACACATTAGAAGCAAAAGCTTGAAATGTACACGTTTTGTACCCATACAATGAATCTAAAATGGTAAGTGTAGTCAAGGCAAATCGAAGAAATGAGCCCTTAGACATGTCCAGAAGGGCAATACATACAATAGTAGCACTGATATTTTACTTTGCTTTCTTTGGTATCTCTTGCTGCAGTGTTATGTATAAATTTTACCTCCATGTAATGTGATGAAGCTGCAGCAGACAACACAACAAAAATTATTTTCAAACACACCTGCAACTTGACCAAACCTGACTCTACTACACTACAAAGCCAGTTCCAACAAAGGTCACATAAACCACGTTCATCGCTCCCTTTCCCTTAACTTACAAACTAATCACAAAGTAACTGTACAGTGCTGAGATTTAGATGCTTTCGAATGCACTTGTAAATACCACTGCCATGAAAAGTCATTGTAATTCCACTGGCATCAAACACTTTTCCTGCTGACCTGCACTAAGGTGTCATCCCAAAAATGACCACGAGATGGCAGCAGAGACCGACAGAGGGAAGGAAATTCCATTAATGGCTTGCCTGAGAGGTTCATTGCCTTTTTGCCATGAGATAAAATCACACGCACACTTTTCATTTTCCCTCAAACATGGTGACTGAACAAGGTTGTCACCATTTTTATTCCACTGCCTTCTACCACCTTTCAGATAATTTCACCATTCCATGCTCCCACAACTTTGTTATCTTTCAAAGCAGGTCCTTTCTGCAGTCTTCCAGGGAATGGAAACTTCTCTCCACAAAGTAAAAAAATTAGACAAAAGAGGGACTTTGCAAAGTCCCTCTTTTCAGAGAGATGAACAGAAACGTGGTTGTCAGCCACGTGGTTTCTGGTCCCCCAGAAACCTAACAGAAAATTCAGAGAGATGAACAAAACGGCTGTGGGAAGGTGCAAGGGCTGGTGAGCACTGAGGATGAATCACAACTGTGCAGCCAGGCTGGAACCATTTTCCCCTGATCACCAAAGAGAAACATGCACTCTCACCTGATCCTGAAGCATACATGAATTCTTCTGACAAATTCCAGACTCTTTCCCTTCAGTGGAGCTTTCAGTTGGTTTGATGGGGAGCCGTACTTGTTGGGAGTTACCTGCTGGCTTTCCACAAGGAACTCCTTTTGCAGGACTCCCTCCACAACCCACCACATGAAAAGCCACACCTACTTTTGATGAAGACCGCCCTTTGGTGGGGCGAGTGGTAGTCCCTTTGTTTGCCCACAATCTGTCCTGTTCCACATTATCCTAACACAGCAACGACCCACCCCCACTCACAGTTTCACCTGAAAACACAACATATCCCTTAGGTTTCAGTGGAGAAATGTGTGTGGATATGTGGTCAAGAAGCATCCCCCAACCCCACCCCGCTTAACTTCTGTGACATCCAAATGTCAAAGCGATAATGTAACAGAGCTGGTGCAAATGATTTCCAAGGTCCGATTAGGATACTTTGAGTATGTTGCCTGTCTCCCTCATGTCATAATGTGATCATCTGCCCTTCATAGCTCTCCACTGCACCTGGTACACAAGATACATGGGGCAACTGCACATGAGAAATCTCCGGCGTGACGCTTGCAATCCACTTCTGACATGATCCATCTTTCTCAGAACCTTCTCCATACACATCACAAACCTTTTATTCCTTATAGTCGTGCTTCTACCTTTCTGGAAATGAAAAAGTCTAACATTCCAAAAACGTTGTTTATTCTCATCCACCTTCAGTGTGAAAATGGCCACACAAATATTCACCACTTTTGATGATTTTTTTTTTAGCATGAGCAGATATGACATGTCTCATGACAGAGTCTAAAATAATGGTTTCAAATAATTTTTGAGACAAGTATATGGGACCAGAGTCACATGACAGGCATGAGTGGGGGCAAAAAAAAATTGTGACAAAACTAATTTAAAGCAATATTCAACCAGCATCACAGCATTGAAATCCTAGATATATTTTCACCTCATAGCACTTAAGCTGACATTCACTGAGAATGGATGACTAGAAAGTTCTGTCTTTCAGGACTTATGAAATGGACTCCTACATAACCTCTGAAGTGAACCACCATTGGAATTACAAAATAACTTGACCTGAACGATAGTAAGATGCTCTGTACCAAAACGTAAGAATTCTTCACCCTTGAACGCTCACATTAGAAACAGAAGCTGAAAATGTACACATTGTGGACCCTTATGAGGAACCTGACATAGTAAACAAACTCCAGGTAAACTGGAGGAAATGAGCCTGCAGACATGTCAGGAAGGGCGTGAACATAACATAAAAGCGCTGGTACTTTTTTATTTTTTTACCCCTTGATGGAGAATTTTAAGTAACTGTTACCTACACATTGTTTAAGAAACCTGCAACACACAAACAAATTAGAAATGGTTTTCAAGCACACTTGGCACTTCTAGAAACCTGAATCTATTACGCTACACAGCGAGATCCGAGAAACGTCACATAAAACCCGCTTACTGGTCCCTGGCTGTAAATCTGGAGACCAGTCACAAGGTAATTGGACAGTGCAGACATCTGGACGTTTCAAAAATGCACGTGTAAATATCACTGTCATGAAGAGTCTCTGATCGTTGTAATTGACCATGTTTCCTACTGCCCTGCACTAAGGTGTCACTCTTCAAAATGGCCACGAGATGGCAGCAGAGACCGACAGATGGAAGGCATATCCTACTACAGGCCCGGCTGAACGGTTCATTCGCTTTTTATACTGAGATGCAATCACGGACACACTTTTCATTGTCCCCCCACAACATAACGCACAATGTCATCACCGTTTTCTTTCTCTGCCCTCTGCCACCTTCATGCCATTTCACCATTCCATCGTCCCACAGCATTGTTCTCTTTCGGAGCAGAGAACTCTTCCAGGTGTCTTCTGCAGTCTTCCAGGGAATGGAAATTTCTCTTCACAAAGAAAAATTCAGAGAGATTAACTAAATGTCTATGGGAAGAAGCAAGGTCTTCTGAGTAATGTGGAGCAATTTTGACTGCGCAGCCAGGCTAGAACCGTTTTCCCTGGTCACCTAAGAGAAATGTGCTCTCTCACCTAATCCTAACCTTCCACATCTTCTGCTGACAAATTCCCTGGACTCTTTTTCCCTCAGGCAGAACTTTCAATTAGTCTGACCAGGAGCAGTACCTATCACCAGTAACCTACTGGCTTTCCGAAACGAGCTCCTACTGCAGAACTTCCTCCCGGACTCACCACAAGGGCAACATCACCTCCTTTGCATGAAGACCGCCCTTTGGAGGAGTGAGTGGTGGTTCCTTTGTATGCCCACAATCTCTCCCATTCCACATTATTCTCAAATAGCAAAGATTGACCCCCCCCACAACACACAATCTTCATGGAAATGGAACATTTCCTCACGTTTCAGTGGAGAACCACTTGTGGAAATCTGGTCAAGAAATGTCCCCCACCAGCGAGCTTAACTCCAGTGGAGCCCAAACGTCAACGTGATTAACATAACCAAGCTGGTACAAATAATTTTCAAAGCCCAGTGCCCTGGGTTAGGGAAGATAAGATCCTCAGATTTATTACCCAGCTATAAATTACTAGGCATTATTTAGTTATCAAGCTCAGTTTTCCCATTCCACTTCCAAGGAATTTTCCTACCTTTTTTACTAACCTGCCTCAATTCCATATACTTGGGGGGTCATATTGGCATTGAATTTCACACAGTGACCATCTTTTGACAGACACCAGACACCAGAGCCAAACTCAGGATCCTAGACACAGATCTTTGACTCCAAAAGCTGGACCCTGGAGTGGATCCAAACAAAAACCTGGATTCCAGGCCCAAAGCCCCAAACCAAAAGCCATCTGCCCACACCTGAGCCAGACCATGCAGTCTGAAGGTCAAAGACCAGATGCCAGGGACTGACATCAGACCCTTATAATGCCAGATTCCAGACACCAAAACCTAAATCTTCATCTGCACATGGACCTTGCATTCGAACCCAGGACACAATGCCCTAAGTCTTAAGAGGTGCAAGACTGCAGACACACAACCAAATACATTTTGACTCTGAAGAACAGGACCTGGACACAGGATGCAGATCTGTAACCAGAATGCCATGGCCAGAATTTGGAGTTGGAGCCAGACACTGGGCCCCCGTGGCCAGAGGCCAGAGGCAGGAGCTGAATTGGATCCTCCCATTATAAACAACCCTGTGGTTCAATAAGATAAAACCCATGTCTCTCCAAATGCAAACTTCAAAATTTTACCAAACCCAGCAGCAGTAGGCTAAAACACAGAGTGAACAAAATGGATGCTGGCCTTGGAGAGCAGACGTCCATGATCTCTCAGCTGCACCGAGTTCAGGAGTTAGCACTGTCCTACCATTCATTCCACACTGCCGGCTTTTCTAAACTGTGAGGAATTTAAAACTGATTATTTCCCACAAACCTTGTCAGCTCTAACACATGTGGGATAATAAACAAAATAGCATAATCAGATCAATACAAGATATTCAACATTTAATAGGTGCATGAAAACAAATGAATACCAGACGAGGAGGTGATATCAGGTATATAGGACCTTTAGGAGTATGAGGAAACAGGGTCCTACAGAAGTAAAATGGGTGATAGGAAATTTATGAAAAATGAAGCATTCATGGAATGTTACTTTTTGTTAGGCAACCCCACTAACTACAGGACACAAGTTAAATTACTAAACTCTTCCAAATTTCATCAATGTAATCATTCAATTGAGAATAGGTTGCTTTGCTAAAATGGTTAAATCTTGTGGCAACAGCAGCAGACACGGCCTGAGACAGAGCCACCAGCTGTCAGAAGGGCCTTGCACAGCACACAGGGTGTGAAACGACTGAGTGTCCATAAGTGCAAACCATCCACCTCTGCCTGCAGCCAGCAGAGTGCAGCAGAGCCCTCGAGCACAAGGCAGGTGACCGTGAAGCCACAACCAGGGGGTGAGACACAGCCACACAGGTGGGACAATGATGTAGTCAGGACCTCAATGCCACCAGTACATCAGGTGGCTGGGATAAGGGCGCGTTTGAAACATCGATGCACTTGGGACATCAATGAGCCAAGACATTGATACAGGAGGACAAAGGCAGAGCCCGGACACTGAGACAGGACATTGACAAGGCCAAGACATGTACACAAAAAGGACAGTGGCACAGCTCACATATTGACTCGGTGAAGGCATCGACTCAGATGGTACAGAAATGCGGCTGGGACACCGAGGGAACTAGGACATTGACAAAGATAGGAAAGTCACACAACCAGGAAATCTATGTAGGTGGGACAGCAGCGCAGTGGAGACATCAAGGCAAGTGGGATATTGAAATGCAGGCAACACAGCAGCAGAACATCTACATTGACACAGATGGGACAGTGATGTGGAAGGGACACAAATGCAGACCAGACAGCAGTAGGGCCAGGACATCAAGGCAGAGAGGACCTAGACACAATCATGATTTCGGCGAGGCTGGGACATTAGCATAGGGAAGACATGGACATGGAAGGGACATCAGTGCTGCCAGGATGCCAAAACATACAGGACATTGGACCACAAAGATGTGGACACGGCTGAAACATGAACACAGGTCTGGCCAACAAGAGGCACCTAGTTACTTGAAATAAAGACTTCGCTGTTGTACATGGGGGAGAGAAGGGAAAATGAACTGTAAAGCCCATTTATATGAAAATAATAATATCCATGACTAGGTGCCATTCCATTCAACAGTCATAGATCATTCACTACAGCTGACAGCCTTTCCTGCTGGCCTGCACTAAGGTGTCCTTCCCAAGATGCATTTGAGAAGAGAAGAGAGCCACACTAATGACATTTCACTAAGTGACCGTAATGAGCCATAAAGCAAGATTAAACAAATTACAAAGAACTAAAATGATATAGAGTATAATTCTTGCTCTCATTGGTCTTAATGTATAAATCGGGAACAAATGGTAATTAATAGGTCCTTACATTTAAAAGTTATGAAACACACTTCTAAACTGCATTGCAATCAACAGCGGTTGATATTCCACTGGAATAAACAATTTTTCCTGCCAACCTGCACAAAGGTGTTGTTCCCAGCACCAGTATGCACACTTAGAACACTTTGGAAATGACCAAATTGTACCATCCACCAGTTTTCAACAAACTTCAAAGGACTGAAATTATAAAAAATACACACGTCGTCCTCATGGCTGCTAACATAAAAGCCAGAAAAAGAAGGTAACTAGAAAGTCCTTTTATTTAAATATAATGAAAGACACTTCTCAAATAACGTTCCACGAGCCCTTCGTAGATAATTCACTGTCACCAATGACTTTTCCTGCTGGCCTGCATGAAGCTGTTATTCCCAAGTGACACGGCAGCAGAGAGGGACATTTCTCAAAGGGACCATCCTGTGCTACGGACAGGTTTAACAAATTTCAAAGGACAGAAATTATATACAGTATGTTTCTTTCTGTCATTGCTGTTAATATAGAAATTGAGAACAAAAGGTAACTAGTAAGTCTGATATTTAAAACTTCCTAAATGAATGTCTAAATAACATTTCAATCAACATTCATTGATAATCTCCTTCAGTCAAGCACTTTTCCCGGGGAACAGCTACTAACATGTTATTCCCAAAATGCCCACGAGATGGCAGCAGAGATACACACTTGGAAACTGTTCTATTTGCTTGGCCAAAAGGTTCATTCAGTTTGTAGGTAAAGACACAATGAAAGAGACATTTTTCCTTTTCATCAATAATTCATTGAACAACATATTAACCATCTTGTCCCACTCTTCTGCAATCTTTCAGGCATCTTCATTATTTCATCTTCCCAAAAGTTTTTATCTTTTAGCCAAGCCAATATAAAGCCTGTTTCAACAAGCGTCACAGCATTGAAATTACATACAATATGTTTCTTAAGTGCTCCTATTGTACTCCAGCCAGAATTCACTACAAATGGGTGACTGGGAAGTCCTTATACTTAGTAGTTATGTAATGCACTTCTAAATCACCTCAAAAATAAAACAATTTGAATTACAAAATAAACTGAATGGGATAAAGATATTATATACCAAAACTTATGAAAAACATCTTCACCCTTCAAAGAAACATTATCAAAAATAAAAGCTGAAAATAACACAAGTGTTGTGCTCATACTTATAAACTAAAATAGTAAATGAAATCCAGAGAAAGTATACAGAAATGTGCACGTCAGCATACCTGCAAGTGCATATACATGAAATGATAGCAGTTCTTTTTAAAACCCTTGGGATAGAATTTCAAATAAATGTTTTCTCATTGTTTAAGTAAGCAGTAACAGTAAATTAAAAATGCTTTTCAAGCACACTTGGAACTTTTTAAAAAATTACTATATTTAGCTATAAAGCAGGTTTCAACAAAATATCTCACAAACTATGTTTCTTGCTCTCTTTGCCATTAATCTGAAAACCAGTCACAAGGTAACTAGAAAGTCCCTAAATTTACATGTTTTAAAATACACTTCTAAATACCTTCTCAAAATAAATCAGTCAGAGTGGAAAATAATTTACATGGAAAAATAATAAAAATACTGCATACCACAGCCAGATCTTTCTGGTTTCAAAAATGATCAAAGTTTCAAACTGTTTCTCAGCCAAAGGTGATTTTTGCCCCCAAGGGGACTTAGGCAAAGTACTGAGCCAGGTTAGATTGTCCTGAGGGGGACAGAAGTGAGGCTGCTGGCAGTGAATACAGGTATTAGATGCTAATGAGCACCTACAATGCAGAGGACAATCCCCCAGGAGAATGAATTCTCTGACCCAAAAGGTCCATAGTGCTGAGAATGAGAAATGCTACTCTGTATCATGAAGACTCCATTAGAACACAAACAGCATGTCCCTTTGCACCCAACATCTAAAATGCTGCCTTTCTTGAAATAGGAAGCCTGAAACAGAAACTTAAAGAACAAAAAATGCCAGCCAACTTTCAGATATTGGGGAGAAGTGTCCTAGGCAATAGGTCAGGAGGCAAAGGAAGATCTGTCCACTTAGGAGACCAGATCACACTGTGACTAAACAGAGTAGTTCTCTGAGGATCCCAGCTTCTTTCCATTGCTCACCCATCACTTTAATAACTGATTCATAATGTCACTTAGAACAAAGAATCTTACTCTGTTAGATTCCAGATTTTACCATCTCAAGTTTTCCTCTTTGAAAATGTGGACACTTGCTACATTCTGTGTTCCTCAGATTACCCACCCGGGAGCACATTTCCTGTCATGACATACTTCTGATTTCTAGAACACCATGCTTCCAGGCCCTGGACTCCTTTAAAATGCTAAAAAGGGTGTTACTATTTTATTTAGTCATTAATATATTTATGACTAACAAGAGAATTTTTCTAGGTCCTCACATTATCTCACTTACTCTTGTTTTCATTCAAGCTTTAATTATTTCTAGGTCACCTACAGCTACAACCATGTAATGATCATTATTGCATGAGAGCAAGGTTACCCTCATAACTCATGAAAATCAACGGAAAAGTATTACAAACAGAATTTAGTACAATGATGGGGAAATAACATACAGAAATAAATATGTAGAGATACTAAGTTAAAGATATAATTTTTTAACAAGACTTGCTAGCAACAAAACAGATTAAAAAAACCTGGAAATAACAATATATAGGATCTGTGTGAAGAAAATTGGAAATTGCTACCCAATAACAGAAACTTTAACAAATGAAAAGTATCATCATGTTCTTGGATTTCAGAAAAAAACACACAATGATACCCATTTACCAAACTTGTCTATAAATGTAATAGAATGTAGATTAATATAGAAAAGTGGTCCCACAGGAAGAGGTCAGTTAAATTGAGACCTGAGATGTATACCCCAGTCTGGACCCCTTTCCTGCTCCCACAGGAGGGCTGTATCTGCCCGCCACCCCCCTCACCTCATAGCCCCCACGCAGCTCACCTCCTGGCCCTGGACCGCGTTGCTTGCATCATATTAGGCTGTGAGTGTCACCACGTGACCATGGAGACTGGTGACCAGCAGCGCCTAAAGTCCAGTCCGTGTAGTTGCTCCTCTCTCCACCAGAACTGCGCGCCCCTCACAACCGCCAGCCTAAATACACCTCCCACCCACATCTGTGGCCCCCTCTCACCTCCAGCCCAGTCCCAACTCTGACCTTAGACAGACCCTGCCCCTCATCTGTAGGTTTGATTTTTAGTGGTCCATTTAAACAAAAGTAGCCAGGAATCAAGTATACTAGTGGACATGCAGTTTAATGCATACATTAAATACATTAATACCTATACTTTATGTACATAATACATTATGTGCATTATGTATTAATGCACACAATACACTAATGTAATGAAAGACATTAAGTAATGAATACATTAATAACATATACTTCATAAAATTAAAGACAACTCTGAAAAAGAACTTGTTCAGACAATACAAATAAAATACACAAACTGGGAGACAAAATGAATTACCTAAAACATTGGGGTGGTAGAAGATCAAAAGAGAAAGAATAGGAAAATACACATAGGATGGGGCAACAGTAGCTTAATCAGAAACATAAATCACATGAAAATTACATAATAATATGCAGTAGACTTCGAGGTACAAAGCATGACTAGAGATGATGAGTGCTCCAAAAAGCTTCACTTACCCAGAAGGTCCAAATTCACCATTTACTTAACATCATAAACTTAAACTATACAGAACAGAGACAAAAAGAAAAATTTATAATTGTAATAGATTTAACAAACCTCTCTCATCTGAGATAGAGCAAACCTCTTTCAGAAACAAACGAGCACCTCACAAAATTCAGTAAGGGTGTAAGAAACACCATGAGCAACAAACTGGATTCGACATTCACAAAGAGCCAACAGACTATACTCAACTTTTCCTGCTGACCTGAACTAAGGTGTTATTCCGAAAATGAACACAGGATGGCAACAGACAACCACGCTAGGAGGTTTTTTTTTTTTTTTTTTCCCATTGACGGTATTGTACTAAGGATGAAGTTTCAAAAAAATATATCAAAGGATTGAAATTATATAAAGTATGTTTCTTGTTCTCATTGCACCTAATCTAGTAATCAGTACTAAAAGATAACTAGAAAGTCCTTATATTTAAAAATTATAGAATACACTTCTAAATAACTGGCAAATTAAATTACAATTGCAGTTAAAAAATAATTTGAAATTAATGACAATAAAAGTAGTACATAAAAAACACTCTGGGAAAAATGTATTGATAAATCCACACATTAGGGACAAAGCCTGAAAATTCACAAATTTTGCATGATCTTACAGACCCGGAAGAAGAAATTAAATCCAGAGAAAGTGGAAGAATGGAAATATATGAATAGTGATGTCTGGGAGGGTATATACTTTTTTCATTAAATGATTTTTTATTGTTATTCTATTACAGTTTCCCAACTTTTCCCTTTGCCCTCCTCCACCCATCCCACCCCACATACCCCTACCTTGTTGAGAAATGTAGATACTTAATATAACAGCAGATAGTACCTGTTTGGGTAGGATTTTCAATTATTTTTATTTTTATATATAATTTAAGTAAGCAGCAACTACAAAAAAAAAGACTGTCTCAGTTTGGGCTTAAAAAGTACTATAGGAAAACACAGCATAATTTAAGAATAATAATAATCTAGTCTATTGTGGTGACAACACCAGAGGCCTTTTCTTTGCTCATCCAGCCTGATCTCAGAGGGGCTCCATTTCCAGTTTTCACTTCATGTGCAAATGCAGCCGAGCAAAGAGGAAATGAAGGCCTAGATGAGCAGTCCTGTAGATGAGTGGAGAAGCCCTAAGCAGCACGGCCAGAGAGGGAGTTTGCCCCAGAGCTGCCTCACGTCAGGGCCTCCTCACAGCCCTGATGCTACCTACAGAAGAAGCAGCACTACTGAGCTGATACAGTGTTGTGGACAGGAGAGACCTGGCTTCTTCTTGCTGATGCATGTAAAGAATTACATATCAGCAAATCTACTAGTATGTAATCAATTTATTAGTGGCCCGTTCCCATGGAAGAGAACAGGACTAGGTAGAATAGGGGGTGGAAGGCCAGGTTTCAGGGCAAAGCAAGGGAACAAAAGCAAGAGCGGCTGAAGACCAGGATGGCAAGCCCCTGGGCAGCGTGGAGAGAGAGACAGAGAGAGAGAGAGAGAGAGAGAGACAAAAAGAGAGAGAATCGTTCTTTGTTCTCAGGACTTATATAGTTGGTGGGATAGGAGGAAAAAAGTTACATATTGATTAACGGGTAAATACGGTGCCAGCTTTCCTGGGGGAAGGTGACTACCCAAACTTAGGTATGTGTGGGGGTCTGTCAGCCCGAATCCTTAACTTGCTCCAGACCCCATTTGTTCACCTTGTTGTAAAACAAATACGTGACAGGAGGCAGTTAATTAAAATTGGGGCACTTTCCAACGTTATTTATGGGCTCTTTCTGTAAGCATCAGGGACTCCTTCCTAAAACAGATTGTGACTAGAGGTAGGCAATTAGCCAAAGTTGTTTTATGGGCTCTTTCTTTGGTCACCAGGGATCCTCTCCCACATTCAGGCCTTGGGATGAAAGCACAGTTTCGAGGCTTTCTTTCCCAGATAGTGGAAACATTACATGGAATTTCAAGGACTTCCCTTCTTTCTTGCTAACATAGAGTCTCTTGTGATGTTGGAGCACTTGGCAATATTATCAAACCAGGCTCAGGACTGCTGAGTTAGTGTGTGAGACTTGTCTCCTTCCTCCCTGCCTTGGTTTACTATTTATTCTACCTAATTGGTAAAAGGCGTTTCCTGGCAACCAGGGTGCTAAATGGTGGCCAGTAAGAGTATTGCAGTCTCAGAGTTCCTACTGTGCTGTCTCCTGCCTCAATGTGGTGCTTCATCATCCACCTGTAACAATACTGAGCTTCATAACAACCCTTCTGTCCTCATGGCCATTCTGTATTAAAACTGAGGTATTTGCACTAAAGTTTCCTTCTTCACTACACCCCAACCTTGGGACTCCTCTTGACATTGACTCGGAGCCAACAACTATAAATTTATAGACAGGCACATGGATCCCACACACAAACCCAGAGACCCCAAAGACACACCCAAAAAGACCCCAGATCCGAGACCCATAGCCAAATAGATTCAAACCCGGGCCACAGACCTCAGAGACAGGACCCAGATCTGTAACTAAGACCCCACAGCCAGATTCCAGAGTTGGAGCTGGACAAGGAACCCTACTTGCCAGATGCCACACACAGAAGCTGAACCCCACTAGTCAGGGCTTATAATATTCTTTTTTATTTTATTTTATTTATTTATTTTTAGAGAGGGAAGGGGGGAGAGAGAGAGAGAGAGAGAGAGAGAGAGAGAGAGAGAGTAACATCAATGTGAGGTTGCTGAGAGACATGGCCTGCAACCTAGGCATGTGCCCTGACTGGGAATCGAACCTGTGATGGCTGGTTCACAGCCCGCGCTCAATCCACTGAGCTATACCAGCCAGGGCGGCTTATAATATTCTTAATAGCATTTCTGTAGATGACCTTGGATCCAATACTTAAATATAAAATGCATTGTTTTCATAATAAATGGTTTTCATCTCTCAAACAAAGAATAACTGTGTAACACAGTATATTTTGCACTGTGGAAATTTGTTGGGAACCACACTGCCTGGTTTCAGAAGCTGTAACCCCCTAAAGGCTAACACTGAGTGAGTGACCTTCAGACCATAAGCCACTAAGGAGACAAAGCTTGTCTCCCTGGCAGGGGCGCCGCTTCTGCTCCTTTTTCTTCACCCTGCCCCTAATGCATGATCCATTAGCCAATGATGGGCAAGATTCCCCAAGGGGGCAATGACTGAAGACAGGCACGATCATGGGGAGGCCACAGAGAAGGACTTGGGGGACTATGGAGAAAGGGGGTGATGGACCTTCACCCCTCAACTTTGACATAGCCTGAGTCCTCATCCTGTCTGCAAGAAGTCTCCTAAACTCTTGACTGACTTACTTCCCCTGCCTGACTTAAGCCTGAAACAATGACAGAGGGTGGTGCAGCCCTGTGCTGGAAAGAGCGGGTTCCTGGGGTGATCAGACCTAAGAAAGAATATATAAATCCTGAGAAACCTGATTTGCTAAGAATGCTCTCAATTAAATGATAAGGGTCCCAGTAGGAAATGAGTTTGTTTCCCAAAGTTTTGTAGCCCTTTAGCTAACAGACCCTGACTCAGAATAAGCCTTACTAGTTCTTTGTATGTTATCTACTATTTGATCCTCACTGCCTGACAATGATAAATAAGTTTTACCTATATTCCTGTGCAAAATGAAGCTAATAAAAGCCCATTGAGGAAAAGGCTCCAGGTCCTTCTCCTTTGAGAGATCAGCCACCTTTCTTTCCCAAGCAGATCATGTCTTGGTAGATTTATTCTCACCTGCGACAGACGGGGGGTTCTGTGGGAAAAGCTCCCCCACAGAAATGTTCCTGCTGGAATAGAGTTTTGGATGCAAATCAGACACTTTGGGTGGTCAAGGTGCTATTTGGATAATGAAAGCAGCACAAGCTACTGGATGTAATGAGGGTGTGAAGAATTTTTGTTGAGTCAATTTTAAATGCATACATATATAACCAACTACTTCTCATCCATTCTTTTACCTACAAAAATACTTACAGACAGGTTTAAGTAAAGGAGAAAGCAGATGACACATTCCAAATAACGGGAAGGAAAAGCAAGTTTTCCCCTTCACGTTGCCCAGGCCCTGATCCTGGTTAGTAGTCCCTATGTCTCCTCTCAGCACGTCCTCTGCCTGGGTTGTTTTTTTTTTTTTTTTTTAACATAATTTGTTTTGCAGGATATTTTTCTCACATAATAACATTATTTAGAAGTTATTCTCTGTTAAAATCTATTAGAACCACCTTACTAGGCTTTATTTCTTTACTGAAATATCATATATCCTCACCCATTTTTAATGTTCTGTAATATTTCATAGTGTGAGCAAACCATAATTTAACAAATTCTCTTCTACTAAAAACTTTAAAATTATATCTGTTATTATATGTGTTGATAAAATATATTAAACATACTTCATTTCTTACACAGGGAAGTATAACTAGGGAAAATTTTTAATGCTTTTCTTTTAATTTCATTTATTATTTTGAAAGAGAGAGAGAGAGAGTTGGTTGTTCCTCTTATGTATTCATTCATTGGTTGCTTCTTGTATGTGCCCTGACTGGAGAATGAACTGACCACCTTGACACATAGGCAGGACACTCTAACCAACTGAACTACCAGGCCAGGACTACTAGGAGAAGATTTTGAAAAGTGGAATTTCTGGGTCAGAGGGTATGAGGATGTTATTTCTGGATGGCTATTCTCAAAATGATCACCGAGGAGTCTGCACCAAAGGACCCTTCCCGGAGTCTTTGAGAGCAAGGACACTGCACCTGCTTGCTCATCAGCCTCAGGCACGACAGGAGTCCTCTGGATCCCTATACGGGCCACCAAATTATGTTGACCTTAAAAAAAAAAAGCAGTCAGTTATTTTACCAGCAGATAAGGGGCTTATTCAGAAAGAGTAAAAAATTGCAATTTAGGACAAGCAAGCTATAGCAAAAATCATAGGCCAGTTCCACAAGTAAAGGAGAGGAACGTTATTTTACAGGGAGAAAGCAGGAAGTTGGGAGGGGTCATTTCAAATGAAAGTGTGCTGGAGACACGCGTCAGTTCGGGGTGACGATGGTTTCTCTCTGGCTCAGTTGCTGGGGAGTAGGTTTCTCCTGGGAGCACACGGTACCATCATCATGGTGGGGCCTGTGAAAGACAATTTTTCCTGTAATTGACCCTGGGTGATGGTATATGACAGCATCCCCGCTGACCCCCAACTCCACTTTAGTGGGGTTTCCCTTTATGCAGTTTCACAGTAATAATTAGTTGGCTTATTTGCAATTCATGGAAATCAAGTTATATTAATGTGCTCAAAACGAGGTAAGGAACAAAACATTCTTCCCACTTTGTCCCATGAAAGCCAGTAGCAGCTACACTGACCCTGCTCTGTGGACCTCTGTAGTCAAATTTGATGTTATTTTTATGCAAAATATTTGTAGGCTTTTCCAGTATTTCCACATTTATTTAGTTTTGTTTGGTTTTATCTCGTCTTCCTATTTCTGAAATGTTTTCACACCTGAGTTACTTAAACACACCTATAAATCATAACACCCCTTCTTTGAGACATGAAATTCTCCAAGTGTGTTTTCCAGTATACTTATTCTATTTGTTGTGTTTAAATGTTTGAGCCCTCTGGGACCTATTTTGTTTCTATGAATTGTGTGGTCAGAATTTACTGACTTAAGGTTCCACGGAATACAATGCAGTCTTGACCGTGTCCTCACTGCTTATGCAGCTCTTGCTGAAAGTGGGTTTGAAAAGTGGGGACAGGGGCGGGGGCGGGGCACGGACGCGCCTAGATGTAAGTTGGGGATCCCGACCACAGTCTGGTGGAACAAAGACACTTTGTCAGGCGGCAGGAGGGCCACCTCCACCCTAAGGTCCGGCCTCCAGCTGGGGGCCTGCAGCTCCTGAGGGGCGGATCCCTTACCAGCTGAGGGAAAACGAGCCACGCCACGGAGCTGCAGGTTGCTGACTGGCGCGCGGGAGACCCAGAGCAGCCAATCCCCGCAGGGTGGGGTGGGTTTTCCGCTGGCCAGTCCCGAACCCAGAGGGCTCTGCCCCTCTGCCCCGCCCTTTCAGCTTTTTCTGACCGCCCATTGGGGGGCAGTGCCCTGGATCCCAGCACTGATTGGCGGCTATCCAGGACGGAACCTCCTCCCGAGCGCGGGCAGCCCAGGAGTACCGAGAGGACTCTCGGTGGAGGTGGGCAGCGCTGCAGGGGCCCCGGGAGACTGGCCGGTAAGTGGGGAGCCCTGCCATGTGGAACCCTTACCCTAGAACTTCAAAGTCCAGCCACAGAGACCGTAGATGGCCTCATCCTGGGGGGCCTCAAATTCCTTCAGCATCCAGGGACCCGAGTCCGCTAACCCGGAGGACCCCACGTCTCCTAACCCCCGACGCTTAGACCCCCAGCCCCCCTCAGCTCGGGGCACCCTTCCTGCAGCTCGCTCGGAAAGACCAAATCTCCCCAAACTCAGAGACCCCGAATGCTGTCGTCTTGGAAACCAGCTCATTGATGAGGACCCGGAAGCCCCTCGATGAGACGCCCCAAATCTCCTCAGCCGCGGAGGTCTGACCCTCCCCCCGGGACCCTGAGTGTCCTCCGCCCGGAAGGCGCAGATCGTGTCCTGAGGGACCCCAGCCTGTCAGCCTGAGAGACGGCGTCTGCGTCTCGTGCGGGCTTCTCCAGTCCCCGGGGGTGCCTCCGGGCCCTTCCCGGGAAAAGCGCGTTTCCTGAGCCGCCACAGGCCCGCCCGGCCGACGGGGCCCCTCAGACGCCCGGGCCTCGGCCTGCGGAGCCCGCGCTGAGGCGGCGCGTGGAGGGAGGGGCGGGAACGAGTCTGCTGGCGGATCTGCTGGCGGCTGGGCCCATCCAGCCCCTCTGTCCCCTTCTCCCAGCACCCTGCCACCGGGGAGAAAGGCCGGTACCGGATCGTGAAGAGGAAGTTGGACGCGCTCACCAGCCCAGGTAGTGCACAGGCGCTGGGCCCAGGGGCCTGGAGACCCGGCAGTCTGCTGGGCTCCCTCCAGCTCAGGCGGCTCAGTCCCTGCAGCTCCCTCCCGCGTGGACACCGATGGGGGAATTTGCTCCTTCCCGTCAGAGCAGATCTGGTGCTGACGGTGCGGGGCTCGCGGCAACTCAACTCATTGTAGACTCTCCAGTCCCGTCCGAGCCAGTCCCACGGGCTTCCTGGGGCTTGTTCCTCCTCAAAGGTCTTTGCTTTCAGGACAAAGGTTTAGTCTCTTTCCAGGCCTCAGGGCCCTGCGACCGGCTTTCCTGTGTCACTGCAGGCAGGCCACCGAGCTCCAGGAGGAGGACCCTGAGGACTCTGATGAAGAACGGGCTCCAAACCAGCAAGGTGAGGGGCCTTCTGAAGGTGAGATCCTGACAGGGACCTGGTTTAGGTCAGGCTGCATCTCAGGACATAACCAGAGAACAGGGTTTGCTTGTCCAGAAAGCAAGCAACATGCACAACAGTGTATCCTATAGTGACAGGCTATTCCCGTAAACTTTCAAGTGTGCAACATAATCATATATATTTATAGACACATTAATAAGCAGTAAATGTGTAAGAACATACAAGTGAGCAAGAAATAACTAATTCAGAAGAGTCATTGAGCCCGATGGCCTGCATGGAGACAGACCGGGAACAGTATTAACTGTGGTGATGTCGGGAGCTGGGGAGGAGGAGGGCCAGGTCGGAAGGGGTTGATCACCGTGCGGTTTCCTGATGTCGGTCGTGGCGCCGTTCTGTCCAGTATCGTGAGTGTTCGGTGGGTGGGGTCAGTCCACTTTTATGGGTCTGGGGTTGACACACAGCTGAAGTCAAGATGTTATCTTTACCATGACTGGAATTCTGTTTCTGGGGTCAACAGACTGGATGCTGACCAGAGTCTAATGACTAAGGGTTAGGGGTTAGGGGTTAGGGGTTAGGGGTTAGGGTTAGGGTTAGGATTACAGTTAGGGCTAGGACTAGTGTAGAGTTAGTGCTAGGGTTAGGTTTAGCACTGGGATTAGGTTTAGGGCTAGGGCCAGGGTTATTGTTAGGGGTACTGTTAGCATTACGGTTAACTTTAGGATTAGCTTAGTTTTCAGGATAGGGTTAGGGTTAGGCATAGGGTAGGGATATGGATAGGGCTGGGGTTACATTTATTGTCAGGGCTAGGGTTGGGTTAGGTTTAGGGCTAGGGCTTGGATTAGGGTTATGGTTAGGTTTAGGGTCAGGGCTATTGCTAGGTCTATGGCTAGGTCTAGGGTTAGGGCTTGGGCTAGGCTAACTGTTAGGGTTAGGTTTAGGAGTTATGGTGAAGGTCAGGTTTTGTATTTGGGTTAGGTTGAGGGTTTGGGTTAGGTTTAGGGTTGGGGAGAGTGTTAGGAAGAGGCTTAAGTTTAAAGGAAATAAGTGTTAGGGGTAGGGATAGAGTTAGGTTTAACATTAGTGTTAAGATTAGGGAAAGGGTTGAGACTTCTGGCCAAGATGGAGGTGTAGGTAGACACACTGTGCTTCCTTGCACAAACAAAAAAAAGGACAACAATTTAGAAACAAAACAACAACCAGAGCTGACATAAAATTGAACTGTATGGAAGTCTGACAACCAAGGAGTTAAAATAGACACATTCATCCAGACTGCTAAGCAGGGTGAAGTCAGATGGTGGGCAGAGAGGGGTCGAGGCACAACAAATGGTAGCACCAGGCCTGCAAGGCACTCCAGGCATGCAAGACAGCAACAGGCAGACCCTGGGTGCTCAGGCAGTGCTGACAGACCCCAGGCGCAGGGTGGCAACAGGCAGACCCAGTGAGGCAGTGATTGTGAAGTGAGGCACTGTGCAAAAGTGGCTGGCTGACCCAGCAGTTCCACATTCCCATGCAGATAACCCAGGCAAAACTGGGGAACTAGACAGACCAAGCAACCCAGGGTCCCAGCGCCGGGAAATAAAGCCTCAAATCAGTGATTAAAAACACCTGTGGGATTTGAGGTGCAGGGAGAGACTCCCAGCCTCACAGGAGAGGTCGCTGAAGAGACCCACGGGGTTCTAGAATGTACATAAGCCCACGCACATGGGAATCAGCACCAGAAAGGCCCAGTTTGCCGGGGAGAAGCAGCAGAAGGGACTGAAAGCTGACAGAGAGCAGAGCAAGCACCATTTTTCCCTCTCGGACCCCTCCCCCACATACAGCATCACAACCCAGACACTGGGTTGACCTACCCTGCTGAACACCTAAGGCTCTGCCCATCACTACATAACAGGTATGACATGACAAAAAAAAAAATGGCTCAAACAGAAGAACAGATCAAAACTCTACGGTAAATACAACTCAGCAGTGAACAGACAGCCAACCTATCAGATGTACAGTTCAAAGCACTGGTGATCAGGATGCTCACAGAATTGGTTGAATTTGGTCACGAATTAGATGAAAAAATGAAGGCTATGCTAAGTTAAATGAAGGAAAATGCACAGAGAACCAATACTGATGGGAAAGAAAGCTGGGTCTCACATCAATGGAGTGGACCAGAAGGAAGAAAGAAACATTCAACCAGAACAGAATGAGAAACAAGAATTCAAAAACATGAGGAGAGGCTTAGGAACCTCCAGGACATCTTTAAATGTTCCAACAGCCCAATTATAGGGGTAGCAGAAGAGGAAGAACAACAAGTAGAAAAGTTATTTAAACAAACAATAGGGGAGAACTTCCCCAATCTGGCAAAGGAAATATACTTCCAGGAAGTCCAGGAAGCTGAGAGACTCCCAAAGAAGTTAGACCCAAGGAGGAACACACCAAGGCACATCATAATTACATTAGCCAAGATAAAACTGAAGGAGAGAATCCTAGAAGCAGCAAGAGAAAAGGAGACAGTTACCTACAAAGGAGTTCCCATAAGACTGTCAGCTGATTTCTCAAGACACCTCATAGGCAAGAAGGGGCTGGAAAGAAGTATTCCAAGTCATGGAAGGCAAGGACCTACATCCCAGATTGCTCTATCCAGCAAAGCTTTCATTTAGAATGGAAGGGCAGATAAAGTGCTTGTCAGATAAGGTCAAGTTAAAGGAGTTCATCATCACCAAGCCCTTATTTTATGAAATGTTAAAGGGACTTATCTGAGAAAAAGAAGATAAAAAACATGTACAGTAAAATGACAGCAAGATCACAATTATTAAAAACCACACCTAAAACAAAAATAAAATACAAACTAAGAAACAGAACCACAGAAATTGAGATCACATGGAATGTTAGCAACAGGGGAGTGGGAGGAGGAGAGAGGGGGAAAAGATACAGAGAATAAGTAGTATTGGTGGTAGGTAGAAAATAGACAGGCGGAGGGCAAGAATAGTATGGGAAATGTAGAAGCTAAAGAATTTATGACACTTGGACATGAACTAAAGGGGGTGGAATATGGGTGGGAGAGTGTGGAGGAGAGTGAAGGGGTGAAATGGGACAACTGTAATAGCATAATCAATAAAATATATTAAGAAAACTAAACAATACTAAATCTGAGCCTAAACCAACACCTAGTCATAACGCTAATCCTAATCCTAATCCTAGCCCTAGCCCTAACACTAACCATAAAAATGACCCTAGCTCTAGCCCCATCCCTAACCTTAACACTAAACCTAATGCTAAGCCTAACCTTAGCCCTAACTCTACCCTTACTCTACTCCTAACCCTAACCCTATCCCTGACCCTGACCCTGACCCTAGCCCTAGCCCCTATCCCTAAACTTGACTCTAGACCCTAGACCCCTAAACCCCTAAACCTCTAAACCCCTAGCCCCTAGGCCATGGCCCCCGCACTGCCATTGCCATTAGCCCTTAGCCCAAGCACCAAGGAAGAATCTGACCCCTGAACCCTGCTTCTTGACCCTAGCCCCTAGACCTGACCCTGTACCCTACATCGACCCTAACCGGGCCCATAACCTATTGCTCACACAAACTTACTTTGAAGTTAGTCTGACCTTTTGAGTGTCAGATCTACTTTCTTTTCTCTTGCCCTATCATCTCTTCTGTGCCATGTTACTGTAATGTGTTATGTGTTCATGTGCCTATTTGTGTTGGAACAACGCTTTCTTTACCTTCTAGAAGACAGTCCGACGTGGAAATGCTGTCCCGAATGGTGCTTCGCTGCTCTGCTGAGTCCACACACTTTCTTTGAAACGAGTCTCACCTTTGGAGTGTCAGATGTAGCTTCTTTCCTCTTGCCCCATCCTGTCTTATGTGCCATGTTGATGGAATGTGTTATGTGTTCATCTACCTGTTTGTGTTGGAACAACGCTTTCCTTACCTTCTCAGAGACAGTCCAATGTGAAAATGCTGTTCCAAATGGTGCTTAAGGCGTTCTTCCCAGTCCACTGCTCTCAAACCCAAAGGGATCAACGTGACCATCCTGGTGCCAATGATTTTCGGCACTTGATTTCGGTATGCTGAGTATGCCCTCTGTTTCCCATGTGGCCTCGTGGGGTTGTTCCTCAGGCAACATCTGGACTGGATGGCCTTGAACAGCAACGAGTCCATCCGATGCATTCAGAATGCTGGCAAATCGCTAACATGAACCTGGAAGGCAATTAGGACATCTAAGATCAATCACAGCACCTTCTACGTGCTGTACATCTTTTCTTCCGTTTATCTCGCATTTTCACTCTTCCTTCATTTACAAACCCTGGCGTACCAAACACTTGGCTTATCTTCATTCATACTCAATATCAAAATGGCCACACAAACACTCAACAGTTTTCATAAGTTTTGTTTGTTATTCAATACAGAGGAAACCAGCCTGAAAACATGCCCAAAAGGGCATGCCATTGAAATTATAGCAGTTCTACTTTATTTCATTTTATTTTACTTATTTTATTTCCTTTTTTATCCCATGGCAGGTACTATTGAAGAAATCTTACTTTTCTCATTGTATAAGGAAGATGTACAGAGAAAGCAAATAACAAACGACTTTCGAACACACTGGGTACATTTAAAAACATGACTCAACAATGCTACAAAACCAGTTCCAAGAAATAACGCAAAAAAGGGTTTCTTGTTGCTTTGGTCCTTATTGTGAAAACCAGTCACGAGGTAACTGGACCGTGCTGACATTTGGACGCTTTGGGATGCACTTGTCAATACCACTGCCATTCAAGCTCATTGATACTGCACTGGAATCAGCTACTTTTCCTGCTGACCTGCACGGAGGGGTCATTCCCCCAAATGGCCACGAGAAGGCAGCAGAGACCGACCAATGCAACGCATAACGCACTATTGCCTTGGCAGAAAGATTGCATCCATTATAACCGTGAGATCCAAAGATGGGCACACTTTTCTCCAGAAATAATGTAACGTCACGATGTTGTCACCTTTCTACTCCACTCCTCTCTGCCATTTGGCAGGACCAGAGAGTTCTTCCAGGGGCTTTCTGCAGGATTCCTGGGAATGGAAATTTCTCTCCACTGACAGAAATTCGGAATACTGAACTCAATGACCACACGAAGGAGCAAGGTCTGCTGAGTACAGCGAATGAATCATGACTGCGCAGCCAGGCTGAAACGCCTTTTCCATGGTCACCAAAGAGACATGTGCGCTCTCACCTCATCCTGCAGTTTCGGAGTCTTCTGAGAATGAATTCTGCACTGTTTCCCACGGAGGGTGCTGTTGGTCTCACAAGGAGCAGTACGTGTTGTGAGTAACCTGATGGATTTTCACAAACACCTCCTGCTGCAGGACTCCCTTGAGAATCCACTACAAGGGCAACCTCACCTCTTTGGATGATGACCACCCTTTGAGGGAGGATGGTGGTGGTTCCCTTACTGGCCCTCCATCTCTCCCATTCCACGTTTTTGTAAAACGTCCATGATTCATCCCCCCTCACAATTTATTTTAGAAATGTAACATTTTCCTCATCTTTCAGTAGAAAATCTCATGTGGATAGGAGGTCAAGATGGGTCCCCCCTTCTCCCCACTTCACTCCTGTGGACCCCAACTTCAAAGCGATGGACCGAACTCTGCTGGTGAAAATGATTTTCCACACTTCATTATGGTGTTTTAGATACGTTGCCTGTCTCCTATGTGCCATAACGTGGTCTGTCCTCAGTGAATGTTGGCCCTCCACTGCAACTGGTATACCAGACCCATAGGGCAACTGCACACAAGAAATCTCTGGCATGAAACTTCTCAGTCCACTTCAGACTTGTTGCATCAGTCATGGCAATGTCTCCACACTCCCACAAATCTTTCTTTACCTTACATTAGTGCTTTTACATTTCTTGAAATGACAAGGCCAAAAGGGCCAAATATGTTGCCTATGCTATTTCCTCTTCACTGTGAACATTGACTCACACACATTCATCAGTGGTGTTCACATTTTTTTTAATGCAAGCCAGTATAACAGCTGTCATGGTGCAATCTAACAACACAATTTTGAATGACATAAAGGCATGTATGCATGACCAAAGCGATTGGATGGGATAGGTATGTGGTGGTGGTGGGGGGGACAGGGGCACCAAAGGGAACATTTTACCAACCTGACTTAATGCAAGATTCAACCACTATCACAGCCTTGAAATCTTAACGGGGTTTTGTTTTGTTTTGTTTTTTGCTCTCGTAGTACTTAAACTACCATTCACACCAAATGGATGACTGGAAAGTTATGTTGTTTGGGAAGGGGTCCTGGGGCCCTGCCTGCCTGGCTGGTCTAGTGCTTTCACCTCAGCCGGAAGAAGGACCAGTCCTGCCACACGAACTCCACCCCCGGGGTGGTGGTGAAGGTCCTGGGTCCCGGCCTGGCTTGCCAGACGAGTCATTTTGCCCTAGCTGGGAAACAAAGTCTGGCTTGCGCTAGGGCGGCCACCAGGGGTTGTGGCCTGGGTCCCGGCCTGGTCCTGCCTGGCAGGTCGAGTCATTTTGCCCCAGCCGGCACACGGAGGGGTCCGGCAGGCCCTAGCACCATTGACTGGTGTGTGGGTGGGGGGCAATTTTCTGACCTGGCTGGCCAGTGGAGTCATTTATCCCGGACGGGAGACTGAGGAGTCTGGTCCAAGGGATCGCATCACCTGGGGTTGTGGTGGGGGTCCTGGGTCCCTGCCTGTCTGGTCCATCGAGTCATTTTGCTCCAACATGGAGCTGGAGGAGTCCAGCCAGTTGCAGCCTGGCCCCTGGGATGGTAGTAGGGGGCCTGGGTCCAGGCTTGGCTGGCCTGTGGATTCATTTCGCCCCAACATATGCAAAGGAAGCATATATAAAAGTGAGGGTTTTCTAGGGGCCCAGGGACTTGGACATGTAAAAGAGGTTGGTACAAAATAATCTGAGAGTTAGAATCTATGCCACGTAATGAAACAATGTAGATGAGAATAAGACAATGTCAGTAAAGATGATTAGGCAGGTAGGTTTAAGAAGATATTGAATCATTTAGAGTTTTGGGCTATTACATAATAGTAAAATTAACTCAAACGGGCTTAGAAATAAGGAAATTTATTTTACAAGTCGTCAGTGATTCTCACACTTTACAATCAATAGCTCAATGATGGCATCAAGGTCCAGCTTTCTAGTTCGGGCCAAGATGGAGGCATAAGCTGTCGCATTGTGCTTCCTCGCGCAACCAAAAGTAAGGACAACAAAAATTGAGAAACAAGAAAACAACCAGAACAGAGAGAAATTAACTGAACGGAAGTTGGACTCCAGTACATCCTGACCCGTAAGGAGCGGCAGAGTCGGAGGCCTGCAGAGAGGGGTCGAGGGGTCCCGGCAGGATGAAACGCTGGCTGGCAGTGGGCGCACAGGGCGCAGACGGCAGCGGACGGACTGGTGGCGGACCCTGGCCTCGGGAGGCGACTAGCAGACCCAGTGAGGGGCTCAAGGCAGCTGGCTGTCCACAGCCACACATTCGCGAGCAAACTAAGTGAAAACGGGCAGCACCACCGCGTTTCAAAGTTTAAGAGCCCCGTCTGGGAGCTGAGGCCCGGAGATTCTCTCAGTTTCACAGGAGACTTCTCGGGGAAACCTACAGAGTCCGAGAAAGTGCACAGGCCCACCGCCCAGGAGCCAGCACAGGAAGGGCCCGATTTGCTTGTGGGAGGCAGTGGAGGGGACAGAAGTCCTAGAGAGAGCGGAGCAGGTGCCATTATTCCCTCTCAGACCCCGCCCCCACATACAACGTCACAACCCAGCGACTGGGGTGCCCCGCCCCGTGAACACCTAAGGCTCCACTGCCCTTATGTAACACCTGCAACGAGACCAAAAGAAAATAAAAAACATGGCTCAAACAGATTTGAAAGCTCCAGAACCAATTTTTTTTAAGTGACCAAGAGATAGCCGAACTATCAGATCCACAGTTCAAAACACTGGTGATCAGGTGGATTGAGCGCGGGCTGCGAACCAGGCATCGCAGGTTCGATTCCCAGTCAGGGCACATACCTAGGTTGCAGGCCATGTCCCCCAGCGACCACACATTGATGTCTCTCTCTCTCTCTCTCTCCCCCTCCCTCCCTTCCCTCTCTAAAAATAAATAAATAAAATCTTAAAAAAAAAACCACTGGTGATCAGGAAGCTCACGGAATTGGTTGACTTTGGACATAAATTAGATGAACAAATGCAGGCTACGATAAGAGAAATGAAGGAAAACGCACAGGGAAACAATAGTGAGGGGAAGAAAACTGGGACTCAAATCAATGGAGTGGACCAGAAGGAAGAAAGGAACAACCAAACAGAAAAGAATGAAGAAACAAGAATTCAAAAAATTGAGGAGAGGCTTAGGGACCTCCAGGACACCTTTAAATGTTCCAACATCTGAATTATAGGGGTACCAGAAGGGGAAGAGGAAGAGCAACAAATTGAGAACTTATTTAAACAGATATTAAAGGAAAACTTCCCCAATCTGGCAAGGGAAATAGACTTTCAGGAAGTGCAGGAAACCCTGAGAGTCCCAAAGAGGTTGGACCCAAGGAGGAACACACCAAGGCACATCATAATTACATTAGCCAAGGTAAAAATGAAGGAGAGAATCCTAGAAGCAGCAAGAGACAAGGAGACAGTAACATACAAAGGAGTTCCCATCAGACTGTCAGCTGATTTCTCAAAAGAGACCTTACAGGCAAGAAGGGGCTGGCAAGAAGTA
>PVIA01013396.1:0-32340 GCA_004024845.1 Tonatia bakeri | reverse complement strand
GCACTGTGCTAGGCACTGAATAGCACGGCCCCTGCCCTCAATGTGCTCACGTCCTACTGGGGGCGGCAAACAAGAAGATAGCAGTCTTGATTCGGTACGGCGTGGGCTATGAGAGGAATGCACCCAAGAGGCTGCGGGAGGATCCAAGACCTAGGGGGGTCAGGCGAGACTTTCCGGCAGAGGTGACGTCTCAGCCGAGGCCGGGAGGACATGCAGGGGTGGCTGTGAGGAGAGAAGAGCCTTCCAGGCAGAAGGAGCAGCACGTGCAAAGGTCAGGGCAAGGGCAAGGATGCTGAGCTGGGGGGGGGTGGTGGTGATTAGTGTCTGTGTGGACGATGGGAAGGAAAGCTGGACGGAGTGAGAGAGCTGGCGCGCGTCCAGGGCCTTGGGTTGCGTTTGAGTTTGGATTTTGTCCCGGGAGATGGGGAAGCCTTGGGTGGATGTTAAAGAGACTGGAGTGAAGACAGCAAGCTTTAGAAAGATCTATTTTTTTGTTTTTGCAGGAGATCTCTCTCCCAGAGAATGGATTCATTTTTTCGGGCAGGAACAGCACGTGGGAGGCAGAGTCATCAAACTCGGGGATGATACGAAAAAGCCTTGGGAGAGTCAGTCTTGCTGCCTCCTTGCCCAGAACCATTTCATGCCTGGCTGAACACGTCGTGATGCTGCGGGGAGGGGAGCTAATCATTCAGACAGTCACTAATAGTCTCCCCGAAGATGCTTCCTTGAAGCTGTTGTGGGGAGTTCAGCCCCAAGACCGGGAGAGAAGGCCTACAGTGCAAAAGGATGGGCAATGGTGGCCCCTGGTAGAAAGAGGCTCGCACCGTATCGGTCCCCTCCCTCCCCCGGTCCTGGAGGAGGCTGGGGGCTGCTTGCCCAGACAGGCAGCCAGGTGAGGTCGGGTACATCTTACAAACCCCTGGGATACCGGAGAAACCTGACCACATCCCTGCTTTCCAGAAGCTTATAATTACAGTAGGTATACAGGATCTAACAACAACAACAAAAAAAGAGTGAGTTATCAGTATTGCAAATTCAGGAAAGGGCGGGGAGGAAAGGAAGGTGGGGGACCCACATCTCATCCAAAATAGCGTGGAGCCAAAACATACCGCCCGCACTGGAGGGAAGAAGAAATAAGAGTGAAGGCATGTCTCAAAGTTGCCAAGGTAACCAACGCGGAACTAAAAATAGGGACAGGCCTCTGCAGGGAGGACGGGGCAGGGAATGTCAACAGATAAGGGGTAAGGTCAGAATATCAATAAATATCAACTCTAAGCACGGGTTTTAGAGATTTGGAGATAATCGCAAAGGAAACAGAAGCACAGAAACCCCTGGGAAGCTGCCCGGAGGCTGAAGGGGTGGGGTGGGGAACTGCTTTCCAATGGAAGCCTTCCTCTCTTCTTTGATTATGTTTTAACACGCAAACAGACTTTGCACATTGGCACAGAGATAAGACCTGGCTAACAGAGTCGGTGGAGAAAGGCAAATGCAGAGCAGTTAATGATACTGGATTTGGAGCAAGGGGTTTATGAACGCAACTCAGAGGGGCCCTGAACTCGGATGGGAAAGATAATTACATCTTTACTTTGCTGAACTCTCACTGAAGTTTAGCGTTTGCTTTTCTTACGAATAGAGGCAAAAGCCACGTCCGTGTTATCTGACCTGTGACTCGGTCCCCCATAGAGATCACAGGCGCTTTCACACCACCTTACAATTGCTGCAAATATCTTGAAGTATTTATTCCCCTCACTATCTTGAAAATACACTTTCTGTTGGATGGACTCCTAGCTCCCCTGGTTAGTTAATCCATTAATAGAGAAACACACGCGTTCCCATATCGTGTTTGTTTGAAGAGGCATTTTTCTGTAATGACATTTCCATATAATCGGTTCCTCGGCAGGCCTGGGTATCATTTTTTTTTGTGCATTGAAAAAAAACAGGCTTCTGAGGAGGGGGGTCTGCGGGCCCCACCAGACTGCCAAGGAGTGGGTGGCAGAAACCAGGCTGAGAACTGGCTTTCGAGAAAGGAGAGTGGCTGGTGGGTGAGGGCATTCGATCGGGCATTCGATCGGGTCTTTGCAGGGAGCAGGTGCCGCAGGTGGAGAGGAGCTGGGCCCCAGGTGGATGGGGCGGTAGACAGAGGCCCTGGGGAAAGGGTGCTGCCAGTGGGCCCCCAGGGCAATCGCACCAGCAGCAGCAGCAGCAACAAATGTAAGTTACTGAGCTCACAAGGTTCTAGACACTGGCTCAAGCCCTTTGTAGACACAACTGTGGTTGACCTTGATAGTAACCATAGAAAAGTACCACTGCTATTCCCCCTTTACAGCCACAGAAACATAGCCCCAGACGTGTTTAGACAGTTGGAGGCCCCAGAGCTGGTAAGTCGCAGGGTCAGGATTACACTGTGGTCTCCTGGACATCCACCTGGCACTGTCACTCAGTCATCTGCCCTGCTGAGGGTGGCGGCAGGGCTGCTGCTCTTGGGACTGAGGGACGCGACCCAGGACCCGACGCATGGGACAAAGCCAAGTCCAGATCACGGCATGCGTGGGAAAACCCAGCCGAGGCATCTTCCTTGCCCAGCTGCCTGCTGATTCCTTCCTCCTCGCCTGGCACCCCAGGGTCTGGGAAGCCAGCTGTCTGGTCTTGCCTTCAAGGGCCAGCTCCTGCCTAATCTCCCTCTAGTACAGCGATTTTCAACCTTTACAAAAAAAAATCTCATGGCATACATAAACTAATTACTAAACCTCTGAGGCATACCCAAAAATACTTTTTGCTGATCTGACCAAAGATATAGGTATAATTTTGATTCATTCATGCCGGACAGCTATTGTGTTGGCTGTTGTCTTTTTTTTTTTAACCATCTAAAGGAAAAGAGGTCAGTGCCTCTGACCAAATAGTCGGGCGTCGCAGGTTTTGAAAACTCTCGCCGCACACTCATTGAAAATCGCTGCCTTAGCACGTCATTCGGGCCTTTCTCCCCTCGCATCCCTGAGAGCCCTGCTGGCATCGGACCTGAAAGCCCCCATAGCCTCCTGATGGGGCTCCCCAGTGTCACTGCATGCTCCCACGCCTGAGCGCACATGAACCTCAGTTCCCGACCCCGGGGTCCCGGGGGACGGTTCCCAAAATGCTCATGTTATAAGCATCGCCGTTGTGTTTTCACTCCTATGACAACGCCATCAGCGCCCCGGGATGTGCCAGTAGCCATCTTGTCACTACGAATGGCCACGCCTTCCCAGTGACCGTTCTGGAAGGACGGCTCCTGGGCTGAGCCGCCCGCTTTCATTACAGCTTGATAATGAGAACAGCCGTGGACATGACACGGAGATGAGCCTCGGCGTGTCTGGCGAGGCCGAAGGCCCGGACGCCTGCCGTGCGGATGGAGTTCGCAGCAGCGGTGAGAAGGGGGAGAGGATCCGGGCCCCTAGGGCCCTCCCAGTCTGGGGCCGGCGGAAATCCCACGGTGTGCAAATCCGCACGGCCCACGGCGGACATGTTTGGAATTCATATTTGATGAGTTTCGCAGTCGGGATTGTGTTTAATTTGTGGATTTGTTTTGCCTTTAGAGTAATGTAAGTGTGAAGGCCACATGTGAGCAACAGCGTCATCAGGACATTTCCTGGCCACGTTGAGGGGAAGGCATCTGTGAAAACAGGTGCCCTCTGAAAGTACTTCCCGTCTGAGCCCTGGACTGCGTGGCTCAGTTGGTTGGAGTGTCATGCTGTAAACCAAAAGTTCACAGGTTCAATTCCCAGCCAGGGCACACACCTAGGTTGCAGGTTCGGTCCCCTGTGGGGCGTGTGTGGAAGGAAACACCACCAGCTCAGCCTGCAGGGTCAGGTGGGCAGAAGAAGGCATTTTGGTCCCCATGTCTGTGCGAACTGCTGGTCGACAGCTCTGCCAGCTTCCTTAGGACCAAATGTGTTTTCTCTGCCAGCTTTGGGGTTTGGCTCTGAAAATATTCAGTCTCTATTTGCGAGGGTTCGTAAGCATTAAATGTCTCCTGGTAATGCATTGTTCTGGGGGTGTCGTGGTCCACATTGCAAACCCTTTTTTTTCCCCAACTGTGTTTTCTTGAATAATAAACTCCACTTTGATTTAAACATTGTTATAAGAATTTCTCTCTTAATGGAAAAGTGATTTTTAACGTGCATTTGGCAGAGGGGGCTGAGGGATGTGTTAAAGTTATAGCCCCATTCATTCCGAATGAAGTGGAACAGAAGGGGAACCTAGGGGAGAAATAGAATAAAAAAAGAGAGTAATCGAATCAAGGGACAAAAGAAATAATATCATGAATTGTGCGGGCTCTGAATAGGCACCTTGTGCTGTGCAGAAGCACTTGGGTTAGAAGAGGCACAGAAACCCGTAGTCAGAGGCCGTGTCTGGCCAGAGGCCAATGGCTGTGACTTAGGCACTGCCACCGTCTCCCCCGGGCCCATGAGCCTCAGGGCCCACGTCTGTCGGGCAGGACGACGCCGTCTGCACGGGGCCACTGTGAGGCCCCGGGATGAGGAGCAGAGCCGTGCGAACTCCGGAGTGCGGTGCAGGTGCAAAGCGGGGTTGTTATTCAGTGGTGGGGGGGCGGGGGGGCGGTTGGGCTGAATGAGCTTGGAGACTCATGCTAAGGCCCTGGAACTGGAGGGGAAATTACATGATGCATACATACGGGCACACGTGTTCACAGATGCAGACACTGACACACACATGCACCCTCAGGCACGTTCACACACACGCTCACGGGTACAGATGCACACTCACAGTCCTTCACACTGTCTCCTGCACACTCGGTCTCACGCACCCTCACATGTACCCATACAGACACCACGTGTGCAAACTCATTCATAAACACCCTTACACGCCTATATACACCATGAAGTACACGCGTTCTTGCACAGATACTCCCACACAACTCGTCATACACACCCTCACAGATGCTGCCTCACACACTTACATGCTCACACACACAAGCCCTCAAACACATCCTTGCACACACGCCAGCTGTCATATGCACACACCCTCACACACACACTGTGTTCTTACAATTCGATGGTCACTCCCCAAGATCCACACCCCTCCCCTTCCTAGCTGGATTCTGGTTAAAGCTGAGCACATGCTCTGTCCATCCCCCCCACCCTCAGCCCAGCCCACAGCCTCACAGCTCCGCCTCCAGGCCTCTGCAGTGGCTGGGGGGGAACCCCCATTGCCCAGAAACCACTCAGTGCTTTCATCCTCCTGAACCCTTGGTGATGTCTCTGTTTTTGTCCCGTCCTTAGCATTCGATGACCCCACCATGAACTTTGAGCTCCATGAGTATAGGGGTCCCTTCTGTTTCATCCACAATGCATCCTCTGTGCCTGGTGCATAATTCACGTTCAAGAAATACTTGTTGAATGAATGGATGGATGGATGGACGGATGGATAGGCGAGACCCAGAGGAGGAGAGGGTCTGGGCTTTGGGACTGAGGCGTGTGGGTTTGGGGGTGGGAGGCCTGCCCACTCCAGCTCTCAGCTAAGCCCCAGGCCCCTCCCGAGCCAAGTCTGCCCAACCCACACATCCCACATTTCCTCCTTCTCAGGACCCACAGGCCGGGTCACATTCGGGACCCGCCACTGGCAGCCATCTCAGGCTCACCTCCTGGAGCCGTCTGCCTCTGGAGGTTGCAGGAGAGGACCCGGCTCACTCAGGAACACGGGCGCCTGAGAACCTGGGCCAGACCCCACATGCCAGCACTGCCGTCTGCATCGTCCCAGCAGCAGTCACCACGTGCCGGCAGCCAGACTACAGGTCTCGCACACAAATCCTCCCACCCTGTCCAGGCGGAGACCCCAGGAACACCCGCGCCCCGGAACCGAGTGAACTGAGGCTCTGGGAGAGAAGCAATCGGCTGGAGGTCAATAGACAGCAAGCGGCAGAGATAAGGTTTGAACCCAGGACCCAAACTCTTCAATTCCTTGTCTCCTGACTTCCTGCATCAGGTCTGGCGCTCCCTCCTCGGCTCCCTGTGCCCCGTGCTCCTCCACTGGGGCAATTCACCCCCTATACGACCCTCACCTGCCCACCACCCAGCCCCCCGGCTGGGCCAGGAACTACTCAGGGGCGACTTTGGTCCCTTGCCCAGGTGGCCTCTGCCAGGCCAAGATGCCCATTCACCAGCTGCTGACCTATTTTTTTCTGGAGAATTGCCTTACGTAAGGACATTGGCTTGCTGGGAGAATTGCGACACCCCTCACCCCATTTGGGGACAGCCTGAGCTGGTGACGGGCTGACAGAAAATTACCAAAGGCTTGCCCCCTCACGGCAGATGGGATCAACTCTGTCACACGGCTCAGGCTCCAGAAGCCCTTGCACAGTCAGGCTGCGGATTCTCCAGTCAAGACCCCAGCCCTGCTAAGCCCCTTCTAGAAGGCCCCCCTTCTAGAAAGCTCCCCTTCTAGATACCACATGCATAGAACGTGATGTGTCAGGCTCTGCTTCCAGAGAACCTGAACTCACCTGTTCGCTGTGGTGACCCAGACCAAGGGGTGTGTAAGGAGCTCCACGTGCATTTACAGGGGAACAAGCCACATCTCCTGCCTTCCCTCCAAGCCTCTGCTCCACTCCCTTGGGCCTCCTGGGTCAGGCCATGCACAGAACCAGTTCTCGGCCAAGGGGAGGAGTATGATTTTCCATCATCACCACGGCATCCCTAGTGCCTAGACCAACACCTGACACTGAGCTGGAGCTTAGTGAGTATGTGTTGAATGAATGAGTGGATGAGTGGATGAGTGAGTGAATGAATGAATGAATGAGTGAATGAATGAATGAGTGAGTGAGTGAGTGACTGCCTCATCCTCCCCTTACTCAGATGTCTTCCCTTCTCAATTCCCATCCAGTTCCCCTCCTAACCTTCAAGGCCGCTTCAGCCATCACCTGCCAGCGATTCTCCCCTGCCCTCGTCACCCTGGCTGGCCTTGACTTCACACCAAAGTACTTTGCCAGCTTCCCACACACCTCCAGGCTTCACCAAAGGACCTCAGCGGCCTTCAAGGGCAGGGGACCAGAAGGAGGCTGGGCCGTTTAAGACCCCCATCCTAGCGCCACCCACATCCTTTGATCTAGTTCCATGAGGTTTGTTTGAACAGAAGTGCCCCATGGCCAGGAAGACTAAACTGCCCGCTGCCATCTTGCATTTTTTATCCATTCCCCTACCCCCTGGACATAGAGCGTGACCTCCCTCAAGCTGCCCCGTCCAGAATTTGTGTCCCCATTTAATTGGGAACTCCTTGAAAGTTTTAGCCTAAAGGTTAAAAGCACGGGCTTTGGCACCAGAAAGGCCTAGGCCAAGTTATTGGCTCCTCTCAGCCTCAGTTTCTGTAGCTGATCCAGGGGCCAGTAATGGGGGTCCATCTGAGAGTTGGGCAAGAATTCTGTGACATGCTCAGCTCAGTGCCTGGCTCGTGGCAAGTGACAAACGGCACCTTCTAGTACTTATTAATTACCCAAGCAAGTGCTTTGGGCTTTCTTGATAATTACTCAAAGTTGACATACTGTCCTTTGTAACAGGAAGTTAAACCATGGACGTGTGTGAGCCCATCCCGTCCTGGGGTGGCTATTCCCCAGAGACCAGAGACAGTGTGGTCGGGGCCACTGGCTCGAGAGGAAGCCACTCATTCCCAGCACTCAGGCAGCTGTGTGGCTTAACAGGGCCCTCGTCTCTTGCTGTACAGGGACCAGGGAAGGGACCCCAATGCCCCTCTGCTTCTGTAAGCATCTGGCTTTCTTCCAGACCCAGACTCAACGAGTACAGATAGCAGGGAAAGTTGGTTCTCAGATTTGCTGGTGTGTCTGCAGCCTGCACAGAGCTGGGTGCACAGCGGGTGCTGGATCCGTATTGCCGGGTGAAGGAAGGCACAAGGGAATGAATGGGTTTGAGATCCACCACGAAACCGTACGTGTGTGTCCATCAATGCTTTGGAGTGAATGGAGAAATTCTAGGTTCACTGTCATATTCCCAGTTCGGAGCCTGACCTTTAGCCCAGAGAAGGGCCCGGATGAATATTTATGGCGGAAATGAGCGACACGCACTATTTCCCAGAAAGCAGCTGAGCTTCGGCCATGGTTGCCTGCCACCTTCCACTTGCCCTAGACTCATGAACACTGGTACCAGGGACCAAACCCTCGAGTTCAGCCACTGGCCTGGCTTAGCCTCGGCCATGTGGGGATGATGGGGCCTGGGGAACACAGCAAGGGTCCCCAGGGGGCACCACGGGGAGACCCTCTGGCTGGCCTGCCAGGGAGTTCCCGGAGGGGTTCCCTTTGGTAGACACCTGCCCCCAGATGGACTGTGCTCGGAAGAGCAGCCTGCAGCAATGCAGGGAGGCTGCCAAGGAGCCCTCATCGGCACGGCGCTGGCATCAGTACAGCCACACACACGGATGGGGACACGTGGCTGTGCCCTCCTGGACACCGGCTCTCTGCCCATGGCCACTCCTTCCTCACCACTCAGCACGTTGGAGCCACGCGCCGAAGGGGCCACCCAGCTGATCCTGCCTACCTCCCACGTGCACCCCAGGTGGCACGAATCCAGAGACACGCACCCAGCATGGCTCCACAGCTCCACAGCCCCCGGCCCCGCCAGCCCCCCCCCCCCCAACACTCCTGGCCTCTGCCCGGGCAGATGGGGGCCACAGACCACCTCGTGGCACCACCAAGAGATAACAACACCCTCTGTCACAAGGGAGCCCTTCCGAGGATAATGGAACCCCTGTTAGCCAAGAGCTGAGGCTCAGCATTCCTTCCCAGTGCACGCCCAGAGACAAGTCACCTCGCTGCTGGAGCTGTCCCTCTCTCCGACCCCCCACCCGACTCTGTGACGTGGGCAGGCAGCTGCCCCCTCCTTTGCCACTGCCGGGACTGGCATGTCACTGGGAGCCAGGAGGTGGCTCACACCCCGCAGGGCTGCCCTTCCGTGCAGCAGCCTCTTCTCAGCCATTTCCTGTGGGGGTCTCGTGCCAGCCCACCAAAAGGGCTGCCCTGCAGCAGGAGCTGGCAGGTTGGAGGATGCGGCCCTAGACGCTTGGACAGGCCGGTGCACAGAACCAGCTCCACTGGGGACGAGGAGGAGACAGTCGGGACCTTACAGCCTCCATCTGGGCCGACTGGTCCTCCCTTTACCCATCAGGTCCCCTTTAGCCACGGTAGGGGTGGCCCCTGCAGCTGTCTGGTCCTGGGAGGAGGACACTGGGCTGGCATTAGGTCCCCTTGGGTTCCCTTCAAGTAAGGCCAGGGTGAAGGGGGTCAGAGATGCTGGGAGGCCCCATGACGCCCCTGGGGGAGCAAACCACATGATAGGCCCCCTCCCCACGATGCCCCCAAGCCAGGCGCACCAGACCCCACTGTCTGGGGAGCTGAGCCCCCGCCTGCGTACTCACTGGCTCCGCCGAGGCCTCCCACTGGCGTGGCGGCCGCCGCCCCTCTCAGGCAGTGCTCCCCATCTGGAGAGGCCGGCGGCACTAATCAGCCGCCCTGCGTGGTGCGCCGTGTGGCTGGGGTTTAATTGACACCAGGTGGCCCCTCCCCAGGGGCAGGCAGGGGGGAGGCTCTGCTGGGCTGGGAGGTGAAGCCCTGGGTGTACCCAGGCCTGGCCGGTGCAGGCCTCCTCGGGGGAGAGGAGGGCGGCCAGGCGCATGCCGGCCACCCCCTCCTCCCCTCCCGCCACCACATCCACGGCACACCCAGCCCCACTTTCCCGGCTCTGACCTTTCTTTCATTTCAGAGGCAGCAGTGGCGGCAGCAGCGTCTACCCAGGAGAAGGGTGTCTCAGGTTTCCCCACCAGCCCAGCTGGTCGGGGGCAGCCAGGAGGGCCTGCGCCAGGCCTGCGGAGGCCCCGCTGGACCTGCTGGGTCCTGAGGAGGGTCACCCCCTGCGGCCACAAAGGAGCCTTCCAACCATCTTTTACCGAACACTTACTATAAGCCGGGCCCGCACGACGCCCACACTGTCCCCACTGAATCCCTTGGGCCCCAAGAGGTGGGGTTTTATGAACCCCGGTGTGCAGACGCAGAAACGCTGGCTCGGAGAGGCTGGCTGTGCCAGACACACAGGCAGCTGCGTGGCTAAATAGGGCCCTTGTCCCTTGCTGCAGAGGACCCAGAGAAGGGCCCCCTGTGCTTTGTAGGCCATCACTTTTTGGATAAGGAAACTGAGGCTCAGAGAGAGGAGAAGCTAGTTCTTAAGGCCACGCAGCAGAGTGAGGAATGGGGATTTGCCACCAGGGGAGTTGGGCCTCGCTGCCAGGAGAACCAAAGTGCGCCGCTGGACATCAGCCTTCTCTCCCGACTCACACGTGTCCCTGCTCACACTGGGGCTCCATGTTTGGGTCATCGCTGGGGGTTAGGGAAAAATACAGTAAAAAATTGGACCCGGAGTCCGAAGATCTGCACTGAACTTGCTGTGTGATCTTTAGCAAGTTACTCTACCTCTCTGTGCTTTGCTGCGGTGTACACCAAAGGGAATGTCGAGTTGAAAGGGCTGTGTTTCTCAGACTCACCAGGCAGGATCGGGGAGGGCCAATGTGGTCCCTACTCTGCCTCAGTAGCCCTTTTGAGAGGTCCCCACCTCTCCCCTCCCCTCTCACTGCCGAAGTTAGCAGGACCCAGTAATGAAGAGCACAGACCCGGGTTCGAATCCAGCCTCTGTGCCTCACCCGCTCCATGACCCTCATTTAGAGGTCACTTTGCTTCTCCAGGTCTCAATGTTTCATCTCCAAAATCTGCCTCCTCCCTGGGCTGTGTGAGGATAAATAAGAAATGGCCAGCATCTGCCTCTTTACTCAACATTTACTGAGCACCTACTATGTGTGGGCTACCAAGCTGGGATGTAATGGCAGATAAAATCGCCGGTCACTCAATGAACAGACAATAAATGAACAAACACACAAATAAAAATGTCATTCCTTAGAGTAACCCCTCATCAAATACAAGTAACTATTGTTGTTTCTGTACTTATTCAACGAAAGAACGTGTTGAGCACCTACTGTGTGCCTGGGACTGTTACAGGCACTGGGCATACAGCAGTGAACAGTGTGGTCAGGGCCCTGGGCTCAAGAAACTAGCATATTGTAATAATTAACCATGACAATACATAGTAATAATTATTTTATTACCACTGCAGGCGGGACAGGTGCCCACACAGCCTGCCTGCTGGGTCTGCCCCTTGGAATGCTCCAAGGTGGAAGGTGGGATTCCAGAATGTTCTTAGGTCAAATCCGCAGTGAGGCTCACGGTCTTCTTTTGGTCTGATGCACGGGCAGCCTGGCAGGCAGCGTACCCCCTGGCGCGGACCTGGGCCCCACGTGGGCTGGGAGCAGCCGAGCCCGTGACTCAGCCGGCCCGGCTGCCAAGCCGAGAAGGGGGCAGGCAGCTGGCTGGGCTGTCAGCCACGGGGCCTCCGCAGCCAGACGTGGGCAGGTGACATGGGCAGAGCCCGGCGCTTCAGGGCGACAAGGGAAGGGCTCTGAGGTCAGGTGACGGCACTCTGGCTCCTGGTGCTGAGGGAACATCACTAGTGAGGAGGACACCCTTGTAAGAAGCCACGAGAGATCGAGGAGTGGACTGCCCCGTTGGGTGAGGGGCTGGGCGTCAGCAGGAGAAACGGTGCAGTCCACTGGCATGAGAACAGCGGCCTGAGCGCCCACCTGGGCTCACCCACACGGATGCATGACCTGGGCCCCGGTTTCCTCATCTGCGAAGTGGGCGTGATGGCGGTTTCACGGACGCGGAGCTCACTGTCCACCCTGGTGGACATGTGGACTCAAGGGCGCAGTCTCTACCCACGGTGGCCAGCACTTGGTCTGACAGAGGAACTGAGTTTCAAATTGTACTTACTGGCAATTTTCATTAAGGACATTTAAACAACCACGCCTGGCTTATGGCTGCCCTATCAGACAGCGTGGCTTCTGAGCGTTACTGGGGGCCTGAGTATGAAGCCCCTGGCAGGCCGTTGCCCCAGTTTACCAGGCAGGGGGGTCTATGAGGTCCTCCTTGGAAGCCCTCCAGTAATCACCAGAGTACCAAGAGTGAGTGTGAGGGAAGGGGGTGCTATTAGCCATGTCTTATTCCTTCTAGAACTTCTAGCTCTTGTTCTTCAAGTAGGATCTGATTTTCCTTTTTTTTTTTTTTTTAAGAAAATCTCACTGGGATTGGAAGACATCACATAGAGAAAAGGCTCTGGATGGGGCCAGGACACAGCAGCGATGCTGTCCGCCCACTCTCCCCCAAACCGGACGGGACCTGTGTTCCATTACCAGGCTCCTGGCACAGAAACAGATGTCTACGGGAAAGAGAAAACGGTGTGAGAAATCGGAATCCTCAGCGGTGTTGTTGGAGGTGTCGGGAGCTCTGTTCTTACCAAATGAAAGGGCAGAGGGGAGGGAGCCCAGTGCTAGAGGGAACATGATGCCAGAGCTTCAAGCCGCAGCCCCTGTCTTGGGAGTACATCCGTCCGTCAGTGTCGGGGGCGGAGGAGATGCTGGGCCCACAGCTTCCAGGAGCGGCGACCACAGGTGCGTCGTGACTCCACAGCCAGCCTTTCCTGTATGAAACTGATCTCTCGTGATTGTGAGTTGGATGGAGCTGCTACGAACCCCAAAGTCACACAGGTTCCAGTGACACCCTAATAACAATGGCAATAACAGCCTTTCTTGAATTCTGAGCTGGGCTCCATGCTGAATGGCTCACACACATCATCTCCCCTAAGACCGCACTTCTAGCTGAGAAGGGGGATGTGATTATTATCCTTACATGATGCCTGAGGAATTCGAGGCTCAGAGATTTGTGTGACATGACTGTCTTCTTTTGGATTTTTCCAGAAGCAGACTGAGGCAAGGCATGCACACCATTTACTAAGGAAGCGTTCCCAGGGGAGATGGGTAAGGGGGTGGGGAGAGGAGGCAGGCAAGGGGCAATTTCGGGCAAGGTTCTAGCTTCAGCCTGACCCTGCAGAGGGCTCTGGAGTGTGAGGTCCCCCTCCCAGGTCATTCTGGGAGGTGCCAGGATTAGTACTTCCATATCAGATGGCCGTGGCTAAGAGACGCCTGGGGACAGGCAGACACAGCTCCCGCATCTGGAGGGGAGTGACAAAGACCCCGAATGGCAACTCTCCTGGGGTCAGGCCAAAGAGTGGAAGAGCTGGGGTCAAAACCCTGGCATCGAACCGCGGAACCTGGGACTTGAGCACTAACCAGCTGACAGCTCCGGCCCCTTGCACATGGACGCACGCCGGACCGTCTCAGAGTGTTCCCTGGACTTTGCAAGAATGAGAAACGTGTAAGGTGTTTCATTTTTATTCCTCCAATTATGGCCGCCCTCAGTTTTTTGGTGAGGAGCTGGCCTTGTATAAAATAATGCTGACAGTAAGCTGGAGCGATCTTGTTTGGGTTTTGCCTTTTTTTTTCATGTCTTGGGAAAATAAAAAGCTGAGACCATATCAGTTCTCTCATGTTCCCCCTCCCCTCATTTAGTGGACCGTCAGGCTGCATGGTCTGAGAAGGACCCAAGAATATGTTGAAATTTTTCCCGTGGCTGAGAGCAGCGTTTCTCAAAGAGTTCCACGAAACCCAAATCCCCCAAAATACGTAAACAAAGGGGCCAAACAGCTGGGAAAACTGCCCCCGCCACCCCCCCGGGAGAGTCTGTGATTCACACGAGCATATTAAATGCTCGGGTAAGTCCCGTAGCAAAACCCACGCGCACACACACACTCACACCCCTTGGTTTCACCCAGGGCCCCTCCGTTTTCTGGCTGTGCGCTCGTCTGCCATGAACGTGTTTCAGGAAAACTCGGCCGCCGGCTGCAAGCGCTGTTCTCGGGGCCTGAGATCCTGTTTACCCTTATTTGGCTTGTTAGCAGCTGAGTTGCTATTTCACATGTTGGTAAACCCCAGGAGAGCTTCCCGAGTTATAAATGGTGCAGGGGAAACAATGGCCCAATTGTCACATGCGGTGGCCATTTGGAGCCCTTGGAAGGGCAGGGACTGGCGTAGCTGCGGTCTGAGAAAGCTGGGGTGCCGGCTAGGCCACCTGCAGCCCCAGACCCAGCTCCCCACCCCCGGAGCCGCGATCCTGGCTGGGTCAGACTGACGGTGGTTGTAGGGCATGTTGTAGAAGCACAAATGCCAATGTCAAGTGAGACTGGCAGGGACCCAGCCCCAACCAGAAGGAAGGGGTGGGGTGAGGGAGTGGGGTGAGTGAGGGTGGGGGTCAGGGTAAGTATAGCATGCGGGGTGAGGGTGGGAATTTGAGTATTGGGAAGTGGGCAAGTGCGGGTGTGTGTGGGTGTGTGGGGTGTGTGCACACGTGAGCATGCAGAGGTCAGTGCCTGTAAGGTGGGGTGCAGGGTGCATTTGAGGGTGGGACCACCTCTGGGACCTGTAGGCCTATGAAAAGACGATCTGAGCCACGGGCCAGAACTCCCCCTTTGCCCAACCCCGCTCATACCTGGAGCTCCAGCCACTTGCACGAGGCATACCTGCTCCAGCTCCAGCACAGCCCGCCTGGGCCTCCTGGAGCCCCTTTGAGGACGCAGGAAGGGCCCAGAGGGGCAGCTTTGCCCCAGGGCCCATTTCAGGAGAAGGAGAAACACACCTGAATGCAGGGTGGGGTCCCTCCCTGTGTCTGATCCCTTCCCATCAGCTGACTGACGATGCCCGGACCCCCACCGCCTATCAGGCCGAGCCCCTAAACCTTATTCCGGCATCCAAGGCTCTCAACAAATGCCCCCCGTTTGAGCCCTACCTGTGTCCCAGACGCCCCAATGTAAAACACACAAGGTCGGCTTACTCCGTGCTGGGCACTTTCAGTATCCCGTGTCATGCCGTTGAGTACTCATCACCGTCTCAGGAAAGAAGTTCACTTACTGCTGCCTTACAGACGTGCCACTGAAGCCCCCAAGACGCAGAGGGACGTACCCAAGAGCACACAGCTGCTCCGTGGTCGCGGCTAAGACTCAGGCTCAAGTCCATGGGTTGCCCACCTAACCATGCTCGTACATGCTCTCCCGGCCGGGGCAGGAGGGCGTGGGGGTGGCAGACCCCCTGAGGTCAGTGTCTCGAGTTTGTTGTCCTCAAAGCGAGGCTGAGCCCAGGATGGGAGAACCGGCCACCAAGGGCAGGGGCACCCTTTCTAGCTGCGCAACCTGGAGCACGAATCGCTTCTCCGAGCCTCAGTCTCTGCAACTACCGAGTGGGGACAGTCATTCCCCGCTCCGGGGCTGTGATGTAAGCAAGACAGCACATAAGGGGACAACTGTTAAATGGTGGCATCGCTGGCACTCTGCCTGCCCCATAGGTGTTTAGTAATTATTACCTGAGGTCGAGTCTGTCCCTTGGAAACTCACGTGATCTCTCTCGCCTCATTTGCACAATGAAAGTGGATAAACCGCTTTCTTCTTCCAGGGAAGCTTTGCTAACTGCTCCCTCTGCAAACACGGCCAGCACCCCCTCTCTGCCCCGTGCTTAGCCACTTTCCCAGCCAGGTTCCTTTGCCTCGGCCTTGCTGATGTTTGGGCTGACAGTTGTCGTGGGGGTCTGTCCTGGGCGTTGTGGGGTGTTGGGCAGCATCCCTGGCCTCTAGCTATTTGATGCCAATAGAATCCTCTAGTGGGACACTGCCAGATGTCCCCAGGGCAGGGCCAGGGGGCGGGGCGGACATCATCCCTGGGTTGAGAACTATGGATGCATTCGCTTGAATTCATTGCAACCCGTCTTCACTGGGGCCGTGTAGAATTGCAGATTGTGATCGTCTGGGTCGGGATCCTGGCTCCCACTCCCCACTGTGTAGCTCTGGGCACGTCACTTAATCTTTCTGAGCCTCGGCAGCTTCATCTGTACAGCAGAGTATCTGCTCTTGCAGGTCTACTGTGAGGGTTAAATGAGAGGACAAAAGTAATAATGTGCGGACAGGAGATGGGGAACAAACGAGGGCAGGCTCTGGAGGGTCTCGGTCTGATGAAGAGGAAGCCAGGGGCCAGACGGGCCTGAGAGGACACGTCCCCGCTACCCCAGCTGCTGGGCGGCCTCATGCACACCCTGTTTCGGGCTGCCGGGCACTCTCCCTGCAGGCTGTGCGTGGGGGTTAATGAGCTGTTCAGTTCCGATGACTTGCAAAGCCTCCTCCCTCCCTCCCTGCACTCAACACCTGCTGTGCCTGATTGATGGTGGCCCCGGGGCCACAGAGGACCACAAGCCAGAACCGGGTCAATCACTTAGTTCCAGGCCCCAGGGAAGACTCTGTCCCCTTCTCTTCTGCTTGAAACATGAGAGACGGGGATGGAAGACTCTGGTCCAGTCTCACACCTCCTCCTCACATCAAGTCTCCCAGCTAAATGTCAGATCTGTGCTCGAAGTATCTAATGCTTATTGGTTGTTTGTGCCAGGAATTGTGTTAAGTTTTGTGCCTGCTTCTCATTCTCATTCTCGAGTGAGAGCAAGTATTAGCTCAAGTTCGCAGCTAAAGAAACTGAGGCTCTGAGCTGACGTCCCTGCCCCGCCAGGTCACACAGCTGGCCTGAGTGGCACAGCCCAGGACTGGAATGCAGAGGCTGCGGGAGGCTTCTCCTTCTTGGACTCTGCAAAATGGGGCAACTCATTCCGCCCACGCCATTTTTTATTGTGGGGAGAACTCACACTTGTCGAGGGAGGCTGGCAAACTTGAGTGTTAGATACCAGTTGCTACTCTCTGAGATACTGGGGTGAGCCGAGGCCAGGGTGGACTCCCAGCAGGGACGGGGCATTCTTGGGTGCAGAAACTGGGGGTGAACTTTGCTCCGGAGTCACGGAGGCCGGCCCTGCACCACAGCCACAGCAGTAATAAATATTAACTCTAGCAACTAACGTCTGTAGAGAGCTTACCAGGGGCCCGCAGTGCCCTGAGTACAGGTGATAATTCAGGTAAGCCCCACAACTCTGGGGGCTCGGAGAAGTTAAGCAACCTACCCGAGGCCACACAGCCAGCATGTGCTAGAGCTAGACTTTGACCCCAGGTCTGTCAATGGGCTCTTACTCCTGGGATGCGTTACTCAGGGAAGATTTGCTGGGACGGAGGCGGCCAGTTCTTCCACCTCCCTGTATGTAGCACAGTCTCCTAGCTCTTGGTTCCTTCTGCGCTGCATGAGTTGAATCCTCCGTTTCACTGGCTGGCTTTCCAGGTCAGAAGAGGTCTTGTTGTGCAAAAGCACTCTGGGAAGTGGACTTTAGAAATTTAACATGCTTACGAGCCCGTCATGTTGGGTGTGGACCTGAAAGAGTGTGAGGTTTGCGTTCTCGCCTTGGGTTGGGCCATTACTTCATCCCTCCGCACCGGCTTCATCTGTCAAATGGAATCGGGCCGTTCCAGGGATCAACGCGGCAAAGCTAGGGACTTTCCGAGCTGGCACACAGCAGGGACTCCCTATGCAGAGTCACACTTGTGTGTTCGTGTGTGTGTGTCCATGTGAGCATACAGGTGTGCATTTATGCATTTACACCATGTTCACCCCTAGAGAGGAAACTCACCTGGCCAGATGGGAGAGTACCAGGCCAGGCTATGATAGTTTGCATTACTGTTCAGCAAGCAGTCACCTCCCTCCGCCTCCCACACTGGGTGGGGTCTCGGGCCTTCCCCATTGACAGGCTGGCCCGTGGGCTTGCTCTGACCACTGGATGAGGTTAATGGGTGTGGTCTAAGAAGATGCCTTGAATGAGTCTGTACAGCTTGGCTCGGCTCTTCTGTGCTGGTGCTCTGCCGTAGGAGGAGCATGCCCCCGGGGGCTTCTCCTTTAGCCTGAGTCACAAAGACATGGGGCGCAGGCCTGAATTTGACCTGAAGTCTAAAGAGCAGCCTTAGTCAAGCCCAACCCAGATCTACAGATCCAGGAGCAAGAGAATAAATGCTGGTTGGTGCAAGATGTGGAGTTTGGGGGGAGGTGTGTTATGCAGCATCACTGTGACAACCACTGACTGATGCACCGACCAGCATCACATCTCAAGATTCCTTCTGTGCAACAGACAACAGAACGCAGACCCGTTTTGGTGGCAGTGTGATGCATTAATTCTCAAATTCTTTATTGGCATAAATAATTCAGACATTGGATTCTCACTAAACATTGCACTAAACACAAGAAACAGCAGGCCCGTCGGCACAGAGGCTCACTACCTGCCCGACAGCCCGAGTTAGAAATACTTTTTTGAGAAGTGTAGAAAACTTTATAAATGACTCTGTACAAATATACACAGTGGAGCCTCCATCCATCTGGCCGCCCTTTCTCAGATGGCATCTGAATCGATTGTTCTTTCCCAGCAATGAGATGTTGGCAATGAGTGACAGAGAGTCAGCGACAGACACAGAAGGGGAAAGGACAGGGGGCCCCCAAAGGGAAAACATGAAACCAGCTTCTCACGTGGACTCAGTCCGACAGTCGTAGTCGTGGAGAAAACAATATGGGCCATTGGTCCATGTCAGTCTATACAAGAAATAGTTTATATATATATAATATATATGTATAATATTTATAGGTATATATACTTTGTGTATAGAAAAGGTAACAGCATCATTTACAACAGAGAAAGCCTTTGTACAGTTACGAATTTCCCTAAGGTCAGTAACTTGGAGAGTGACCAACCAGCGGAACCATGCGGTGAGTGTGCCGTCAGTGTGGACCCCGGGGCGAGACCGAAGCTGAGGGGGAGGGAGGGACGAGAGGCTTGGGGTGGGACTTGATCCCCCAAGTGAAGGGTGTTCTCAGCCTGGCCCACCCATGGGCAAGGCCACTCACCTGGTGTGCCCAGGTCACCTGGCCCCAGCGAGTCCCCTTGGCCTCCATCTCGAGGCCTCGGAGCGGACTGGTCTGGCCAGAGGCTTCCCAGCTCCCTGAGATTGGACCTGTCCCATGGATGCTGACCCCCATGTCGGCTGGGAGGTGTCCGTGAGATGTGGGCAGCCCTCCCCACGTTCAGCAGGGCACCAGCATCTGAGAAAATGCCTGTAACATCCACCACCTCTCGATCCCAGTCTCTCCCCGTTGTCTTCCCAGGAATGTCTCTCTGGAGGTGGAATCCTGGGGACATTTCAGTTGAGCTACTGAGAAGAGAAACCGCATTTACCGAGCACCTACTGTGGGCCAGGAATTGTGGGATGCTGACATTCATGATTTCATTTACTCCCTCCAACAGCCTTGATGGTTCGGGATACACTAAGAGCTATGGGCAGCGCGAGGCCAAGAGAATCCATGGGCTGTGCTGGGGGAACTGCTGGCACAGAGAAAGCCAGGTCATTACCCACCGTGGAGAGCTGCTGAGTGGAACCAGGCACACGAGTCCTGCTGATTCACAGCAGCCGCACACACACCATGGGCATCAAAGATACTGTGTTTCCTGTCTTTCAAGCCCTGACATATATTCATAGGGACATTAGGACACACCATTCCACTGAGATGGTTGACACATTCTCTCCCATGTGTTAGGCTGGATGGCGGACTTGGCCTGTGGGCCACTATGATCCCTAGGTGGTCTTCAGCCACTCTTAACAGACCGGTGTTCTGCCCATCAAACCTGTAATATTTAGTTGGAGACCCTTGGCGTAAGGTCTTTCCATCAATAAATTTCCACGTTGATGCCTGGCCTTGACCTCAATACTCTGGTGGCCCGTGCCCAGAGTGACATGATCTCACCAGGAAAGAGGCCTTGGCAAGATGGCTGAGGGAGGTTTTCTGGTGTGGCAGGACAGATCTGCCAGCCTCAGGGAGACCAGAGACAGTGGCCCCAGGAAGAGGTAGGAGGAAAGTGAGGCAGAAGCAAAGGAGGGAAGAATGCTTTAGAGAGAAGGGCTGATGGCCAGCCCATTGGCAGCAGTGATGTCCATGGACTGAGGATCCCAGCGGGGGAGGACCACGCGACAGAGGCACTGGGGTGGGGGAGGCAGGCAGCGACAGAGAGGGAGGGCCCCAAGGCCAAGGGGATGTGCAGAGAGAATCGGAGGCAACCTACACACTGGCCTGACTCCAGTTATCACGAAACTGTCCTGGGACTTCTCCTTCCCCAGGACACGAAGGCCAACAGCGGGGACCAGGACATGGTGGGGGGCATTAAGATGGGGGGAGAAGCCAAGGTCTGTGTGTCTGAGCCAGGAGGGATGGAATCTTCCAGAAACCCAGTACCAGGTTCCTCCCAGCACCAGGCTGTAGGTCTGGCTCTCAATAAATCGTGATCTTAGCTCTGAGCCTGAGCAGGGCTTACTCCCCATACCGTTCACACTGCTCCCTACCTCCCCCCCCCCCAGTTCCTCTCAAGCCAAGGTTCAGAAGTCCCCTCCCCTGAGAAGCCTTTCGTGAGGACCTTCCTGGGGGCCTCAGGGCCCCGTCAGAACTCTTCCATCTCCACCACTAGACTTAGGTTCCCTGTGAGGAGGGGCCGCTTTCCCCTCCGTTTCCCCACTTTCTAAACAGTTACCGAATGAGTGTATGAAGTGAGGCCTTGGGGAAAGAAGGGCCAGGACTGGGCCCTGCTGACGGCACAGCAGGTGTGGCCGGGGACATGAACTTTCAAAATACGGGAAAAATCACAAAGAATTCTTGGGCCGCTTGATTGGAAGCGTGTCAAATCCATAAATGGGCCCCACAGCAGGAGCGCCAGGGTCCAGGGGATGGCAGTGTGGAGATGCCGCTGATGCCGCGTGGAACGTGGGGGCTGCGTGGGAGCTCACGGGGGCAAAGGCTCCCAAGTGCTGGGAGGTCGGGGTCAGAGAGGCTCAGTGACATGATGCCTGAAGTCACCATTTGGGTGCTCAGCCTTTTATTCCTGACAGCAGGGCCAGGATGTGTGTGTGTGGGTGGGGGCGGGTGGCAGGGGGAACAGGGACAGTGGGGGAGGGCTAGGAATGAAAGTCCACAGCGTTCCCCAGGAGTGGGGAGAACAGGGACCTCAGAAGAGAACAGACCCTGAAAAGGGGGAAGATTGTGCTCAGGCCTGGCCGAAGGCAGCCCACGCCCCCGGAGCAGCCAGGCATGGCCCAGGTGGCTGCCCACAACTGGCAGGGGGCTGCACAGCGCCCCCCAGAGGCGGGCTGGGCAGGCGAGTAGGCCAGGGTCAGGAGGCCTTGGTGTGGAGAGACAAGTACGTTAGGTAGCCTGGTGTCTACACTGTAGCTACATAGCAGTTACTTGAACTTACATGAGTTCATATGTACCCATTTAAAAAGTATTATTACTATTTTTATTATACTATTATTAGCAACACAGATAGAAAAATAAACAGAGGAAAATGGCTACATTCTTGGAGGACCAATGCATTGCATTAATTGTCCAGGACGCACTTAAGCTGCCACTGCCCCAACCCGGGCAGGGCTGGGGTGGGGAGAGGTGGACCCACCAGGGAATGGGGCCCCAGTCAACTCAGCATCCTTCTTGGAAGGTGCTTGGCTGAGTGTCCCCACTTCCCAAAACCACGTTCCCAGCCCCAGTCCTTTGCAATGGCTGACTACCTGTCCTCCAGTCCTGGGATTGCTGGACACCCGGGGTCTGAAACCCACCGCCCGCCTCCCTCCCACGGATCAAACTGCCACCTTCTGTCCACACCGTCCACTTTATTGCTTCATGTCCACCAGAGACAGCCATTACAACTCCTCTCCAGAACTAACTGGGGGTTAGAGGGAGGTGGGAGGGGCCTCTGGCATCCTAGGGACCCTCCTTCCTGGGGAAGACAGAGGGGAAGTGGCCCTGAGTGGCCCCCGAGAGCAGCAGGAGGACGGCCTGATGCCAGTCTTAAGATTTCAGTTCAGTAAGAGGATCTGCGTCCTAGAAGGACCGCGGGGTGATGGGGTGGGTGACTGTGGAAGGGACGGGGGAGGAGGTGGCAGGAAGAGCCAGGCCTGGGGTGGCTGCCCTGCGGTCACTTCCTGCCCCGTGAGTCAAGGTTTCAGACCTTGTCTTGTCCATGCAGTAACACAGGACCTGTCGACATTCTCTTCACCGAGGCGGCCTTCAAGCCACTGGAGATGCTACTAGCTACTGCTGTAAAACCCCATCTGCAGGTCACAGCTCCTCCCTGAGTCCTCCCGTCTCCCTCTGCCCCATTTCCCTTCTCTCCAGTGATCAGCTGCAGGTGGCAGGAGGCTGGACTTGCACCCCCGTGAGGGCGGGAGACGGCCTACTCAGGACCTCACGCCTCAGCTCAAACCACTGAAAACCAGATGTGGACGCTGTTGTCCTTCCAACCCCCTAGTACTTTCCCACTGCCCTCAGAGGCCTTCAGGACCCTCTGCAGCCTGGACACACCTCATCCTCGGCCCCCAGCCCAGCTCGTCTGCTGTCGCCCCGCCCTTCTGCTCACCCACCCTGCCCTCTGTGGGGTCCCTCTTCTTGCTTCCCCAGGCTGGAATGGCAGCTTTCACCTGGGGGCCGGGGTGATTCCATTCCCCGAGGGACATTTGGTAACGTCTGGGGACATCTCTGGTTGTCACAATCTGGGGTGGTGGGAAAGGGCAGGTGCCACCGGCATCGAGCGAGTAGAGGCCGGGACGCTGCTTGAGTTCCTACACCGCACAGGGTGGCCCCGTGACAACAAATCACCTGGTCCCGGACACCGACAGCCCCTTCTACCTTTAGATCTCAACTTAAATGTCATCTCCTCGGAAATCCCTTTGCCAGCTGCTCCCATCACAGTAGTCCCCCCAGCTCACGTCACTGGCCACCCACTGGTTTTCCTTCCATGGTGAGTCCTGGATGAGTTATAGTTTCTATATGGCTGTCGGCTGGGGCTGTAAGCTTTGGAAGGGGCAATACTCTGTTTCATTCATCACTGAATGCCCAGGGCCTCGGATATAGTAGCTGTTCAATAAATAATCCACTGACTACAGAGCTGATGAACAAACGGCCTACAGAATTCTGAACCGACCCGGACACCGAAATCTCCGTGAGGACACAGAGCCCACTCCCACCCTGGCCAGCCCGTCACTCCCCACTCCGAGAAGTCGTCTCCTCTGCCTGTCGTCTGCCTGTGTCTGTCCTTGCTGTCCTGGTACCAGTCTCTCCAAAACTCTCACTCTAGCGCTGGAGGTCGGGGTATTTTTAAACTAAAAGAACTAGCCAAGCTGGTGGTGTTTTTGTTGTTCTGCCTTTTTTTTAAGTGGCGGAGAAGAAAAACTAAGATTTGTTTTTAATCATTAGACTTTCAAATCTAAGAAGGCACAATGCAAATAGCACTTTGGCATAAACAATTGCGGCCCGCTCAATGGAGGGAGGGAGCCGTTCCTTTGAGCTAATTTAAGCTAAATACATGGCAGCTATTTTTCATCCCTACTATTGTGTAACTTTCTCCTGGGCTCAGGGTGGGGTGGGGGGAGATGTTATCTGGCAGGAGGGGGTGGTGGAGGATAAGGGGAGGAAGGAAACGAAGAGGCAGAGGATGGAAAGTGCTCTCAGCCACCAAGCTGGCTATCAGAGGTGTTTCTGGAGGGGGTGGTCCACTAGGACCCCAGGAAATTTTATCTGGATGAAAACTAGATTTGAGCCATCCATACTGGGGTGGCAAAAGGAAACCCAAAGCCATTGGAGTCAAGTTCCTTTTCCTTCCCTCTATATGCAGCGTTCCCTGCCCTTACAGAAGTCTGCAGTGAACTACAGAAACCTTTACAAACCACCTCAAGTAAAGAATGGCCCTCCCTATACACACACACCCCCCTTTCCTTAAGGTCCGGGGGCCTTGCACCCGGGCTGTTCTGCAGCTGGGGGAACATGCAGGACCTGAGGGAAGCCATTCCCTGGAAGAGAAACAATCTCCCTCCCAACAGCAGGCTGCCACAGGATCACTCATAGTGTCTTTGGGGCCGAGCCTTTCTTTCTGCATTTTCCCAGGTCGCTGTTGAACGCAGACTTGTCCCGGGCCCTCGGAGACTGTCTCCCAGTTTCTAATGACTGGATTTCTACAGCCAAGACTTCCAATGACTGGGTTTCTGAGTTTCTGAGACCTTAGTTCTAAACCCACGCCTGCCTCCAGGAAGGGATCTCACTCGAAGAGTTTATCTTCCCTCTCTGGGTCCAAGTTCCTTCTTGAGAAAGGAGGGAAGGGCTGAAGTGAGAAATGGTCACTCATGTCTACCTCAAGGGGCAACTCGGGTGCCCTGGGGCTGCACCTGTGGGCGGCTGTAGGAAGGCGTGCTGTGATTGATTAGCAATGTCTGCCAAGAGTATGGGATGCGGGCCATGGTGGCAGAAATGCTATGTATTTGCCCTCTTTGGATTAGACCATCCTTCTAGACACAGATCATTCTAGATCTTCATCCCAATAATTTGGCTGAAGACACGCATTCAGAGGAAGACCTCACTGATCCCGCACAAGCATGGCATTCTGTCTTATTTCCACACTGGTCTCTGAGCCACAGCATGGTGGGGAAGTCACCCACCCCCTAACAAATCTGACACCTTCACTGGAAGACATATCAGCCAGAATATGCCTTTGTGGCATCCTTGTGTAGGGGACCTCTGTCCATACGCGTGGAACTGGGGTCTAACATCAGGGGGCCAGTGCAGGGGATGGGGCCGATCTGTCTTTCTGGGCTCCGAGCAGGTGATCTGGAAATGCTAGGGGTCAGCTGTTCTTTCCTGTGGGCCAGTACTTCGGTCTTTGCTCTCAGAGTACCATACAAGATAGCAAGTCGGACTCATAGAGGTCCATCTTGTTGGAGACTCAGAAACCAGCCTGGGAGAGTTCGGGAAGAGGAGCCTGCTGCTGGCCTTTTTGGAGACTTCACCACACAAGAGTGTCTTGAAAGCTCTGATAAGTCCTGCAATCAAGAAGTAAGTTTGATCTTGTTTTGCCTAAGTATTTCCGATGCATATTTGTCCAGAACCCTTCCAATAACACAACATTATCTAGTCTGCCGTGGATTTGAGGTCTATGGACCGGGCTTGGTACACTGGGTCTAATCTAGATCATACACACTGCAGGCAAAGCCCATTCCCCCAGTTCAACCCACAACAGGCAGCCAGCCATCCCAGCCCTAGAGCTGAGTCTTTCAAGTTCGGTGTTAAGGAAAAGGGCTGCATGACCCCGATTAGCAGGAAGGAAAGCCCCTTTCCAGCCCTGGGAGGGAGGAGCAGTCGCTGGCGAGCCTCTAGGGACAGAGGGTCACAGATCAATGTCCAGGAAGGGGGAGGGCTGGGCGGAAGGAGCAGGGGTGCTGGGGGAACCCGGAAGCAGCTCTGCCAACCAGACTCACAGTTCCTGGAAACCCGCAGCTGCTGGCAGCCCCTCAGTCTGGGCATATAAGTGGGAACTTCCGTGCAAGCTCCCACAAAGGCCCCCACCCTCCCCTGCCCCTTCTTTCAGTGACTTCCTGTTTTCTCCCCTCTCTCCTGGTTGTGGGCTGCAGATAACATCAGGGGCTGGGGCTGTAACATCCCAATGGGTAGCCAGACGTTAACCACTCCACATGGCGGTGGGTTCCTGGGAACGGGCAAGTCTAATGACTCATATTTACAATGTTGGTTCTACCACTTAATAGGCTGGTTTACATCTACTGCCCATAGTTTCTGGCCTGTGAAAGGGGGATAATGGTACCTAGCTCCCGGGACTGGCCTGTCACGGGGATTCAGTTGGACAAGTAAGTAGTAAGTGTTCAGTGACAGTGGCTGTTAGAAATGGATCATTACTGTTTTCCAGGGCCCAGATGCCTGGGTCACCTGACCAATGGGCCTCTTTATGAGCCATATCCATTAAACCTGGGAAGTCCACCTGGGGTGATATGGGACCCACAGCATAGGGCCCGAGAACCCCATTACTGCCCAGCCCAGCCAGTGCCTCACTCTTAGCAGCAACCCTCCCTCTCTGCATCCTGGAAACATTTACTGAGCACCTACTATTATGCCCGAGGCACTACGCTAGATGCTAGCGCATGAATAAATTCTGAAGCTCTCCCAACTCTCTGCCTCAGCTGGTTAGAGAGAATGGGCATGAACTGTAGGGTCCTGAGCCAGGACTCAGGGATTTGGGTTAAGAATCAGGAGCAAGGCCCTCAGTGGCAGGATGTGGGTGAGTCAGAAAGAATGAGAACCTTCAAGACATTGGGTTCCCGTGTCCCGGGGCCCAGACTGATTCTCATGGCCTTTACATGTGTGTGCAGGTGAGGGGTGATGGGTGAGGGGAGGCTGGGGGCTGGGGAGTGTCCCCTGAGCCTGCTCAGATGCTTCCTCTCTTTACGGGCAAAACTAAAGGAGGACACAGCAAGCACACTGCTCGCCAAGGCCCATTCCTTCCCACGGAGCGAGAGCGTGAAAACCAGCACAGGGCAGCGACCACATCAGACTAGGCTGGAGTGCATTCATTCAATGTCCAGTGACGACCACCTGTGACGCCCAGCGCTGCCGGTCCCTAAGGGCTGGAGGTGTCAGAGGGCGGTCTGAGAAGAGCGAGGACGTGTCCTGACACTGGTGGCCAAAGGGTTCTGGGGACTAATCTCCAAGGGGGGCTGCCGTGAGACCAAGAGGACCCCTCAAGGCACAAGAGAAACCTCTTTAGGGGGTATCAGAGGTTGAATTGTGTCCCCTCCCCACCAAAAAGATGTCAAAGTTCCAATCCCCAGGACTTAACAATGTGACTTTGTATGGAAATAGGGCTCTGCAGAAGTCATCAGTTAAGATGACATCGAACATGAATAGGGTGGGCCCCGATCCCACATGACTGGCATCTTTGGAAGGAGAGAGAGGAGGCTCCAGGGATGAGTGTGCACAGAGGAAGGGCCATGTGAGCACACGGCCGGGAAGAACAATCCTGCCAACACCTGTCAGTGATCATGGACTTCAAGACTCCACAAGTGTGAGGAATGAATTCTGGTTGTCGAAGCCTCCCGGTCTGCGGAAATCTCAAGCGGGCTAATATAGCCATCAAGTCCAGCTCACCCCTCCATCCTCCAGTGCCCAGATGCCTCCCGTGTGCTGCAGGCCAAGTGGTCTCAGGGTGTGCTCACGCTCTCAAGGCCAAGGTGTTAGGGCAGGATACGTGCACATGGCGGGGAGGTGGGAAAGCGGCAGGGCTGGGGTTCCTGAATACAAGAGTGTAGTCCCCAGAGATCGCGCTGAGCTTCTACTGACCAAGAGTCCAGGATACCAGTGGAGAGAAAGCGAGGGAGGGGGGTTCTGTGGCAAGACAAGATGCTTCCCTTTGAGCAGTACAAAGAAAACCAGGACAAGATGGCATCAGGTGGAGACTTGAGTCTCCACCTTCTCTCTGGGGAAGGTGACATGTGGGGACATCCCAACAGAAAGCCGAGGGCGTGATCCCCCTGCCAAGGAGTCCTTGTTTTGTGAAACACTTGTGGCCTGGAAGAGTTGGGTGGAATTTGGTGTGCAAATCCACATGCCCTTCAAAGAAGGCAAGGTCAAGGCTTCCTGGGGATCTTCAATCTGTGGACTGGTCCACCTGGGAAGGCTGTGTACACCCAGGTGCGCTGAAAGCAGGGCGCAGACAGAAACAATTGGCGGTGGGGCGCCGGGCACCAGCATACAGCTGTGATGGGGGACACACACACACACACACACACACACACACACACACACACACACGGTCTTCAATATGTGGATTCTATAGCAGGAGTCTCAATCATGATACAAAAATTTAACCACCCCCCCTTTTTCCTTGCAAAAGACTAATGACTATGACCTCCCCCCAACACTTCGCCAGTGAATGAAGGTTGAGGTCAGTGGGGAAAGTGGTGGATTGGTTCTTCCTGGTGGAAAGGTCGGGGCAGGATGTTAAAGCTGGCCTCTAAACAATCCAGGGTGGGGCAGCCTGGAGGAGGGGGGCAGGGAGGGGCGGGATGCCAGTGCGGGTGGGCTGCTGCAGACTCTGAGGAAGCTGGGGACAAAGTAAGAGTGTGGGAGAAGAGGGAAAAGTCAAGAGCAGGTGACCAGGGGCCCAGGGACGGACCCATGGAACCCTGTCCGGCAAAGCGGAGAAGTGTCACGCGGGCAGCCAAGGCTGGGCTCTCCCTCTCTGATCCCTCGGGCCCTGTCCTCCATCTCCAGCTGGTGCTTGTGAGCAGATGGGAAAGGCGGCCTTTGGAGAGACCCTGCTGGGCCCTGCCCCAGGCTCTGGGCGGCCGGTCAGCTCCTTCTGAAAACGAGAGAGGCAGCAGGAGCGGGCTGTGGCTCTGGCCAGCATTTCGGCTTCCAGGTGGCTGTGCCCTGCCTGCTTCTCCCTTTCTTGTTTTTCTCCCAACACAAAGGTCCATGACAAAGACTGGAGTCCACAGACCCACCACGAAGTCCTCGCTGGATTTCAGGCCCTCTGGAGGCTACGGGGCAGAGCCGAGGCTCAGGCCTGGGGTTGGTCCTCTGGGCGACTGTTTGACCACAGAGGCGGCTGCCGCTAAGAACTGCCTCCAGCAATACCAGAGTGGCTGGTGCTTGTGCAAATGAGTGTACAATGCCTCCAAGACACACACACATGTTGAGCCAAGAGCCACAGAGTTTACAGAAGTTTTTGGAAGAGGAACATGTACTTAGGAAGACCCCCCACCGGGGGCCTTTAGTCTCTGGTCCCACGCAGGTGGGAGTGCTGGGAAGGCATTCTGGAAGATTCTCTGGGAGGCACGGGGCTTTCCCTGGCCCAGGGTCTTGGGAAGCATGACTTGTTTCATCATCTTCCCAGTTTGGAAGCAGAGTTGGCCCCTACAGCACAGACCAGTCTGGGGGCCACTCACAGTGGGGGAGACCCCCCTCACCTGGTTGGATGTGGAGTCTGAGCTCCAGTAGGGTTTCTGAAGTCTTAGTTCCCCTCTCTGGGAGGGAGACATCTGGATAAAGTAGCAACCAGAAGCACGTCAGACTGGGGCCGGCCCAGGAATTATAGAGGGGCCCTGCGCCCACCCTACAATGCTGCCCACTGCCCAGCTACTGCCCTACAGGGGCGGACAGGCTTTCCTTTAATGCCAGACCAGAAGAACGGGGTCCAGAGCTTTGGGAATGTAAGACGTACCTTATAAGGGTTAGGACATACGGAACATAAGGCAGAGGCCCCCCTCCTACCACTCCGCACGCACGATCTGCTCCCGGCACCCTTCCCATGGAATACTCCATCCCAAGGTGGTGGGGAAAAGACACCCTTCAGCCCAGGTGGGCTCGAAGGTGACGGACAGAAGGCAGGGGCACTGAGCAAACACCACAGACCTCTAGTGGGGAACCACTGCAGGCCTCAGCACCAGGCTGGAGCTGAACACACAGAACCTCTCTAAACGGCCTCCTTCCTTGCTTTCCCAACAGGACTGTTTAAGGGTGAAGGGGAGGGGATATCCCTTGCAAACAGGATGCTGTGCGTACACCCTAAACCCCAACACACACTTATCCTAGCAACCCAAATCTATCATTGTGGTCGACGACCTTAGCTGGTGTAACTGCCGGAGCAGAGGGAGGGGAAAAGAATGTCCTAGAACTCCCTGCCCAGAGCCCCGGTTCTCAGGGCCCAGATTTCAGGGGATGTCATGGATAAAAGTGAGCTGTGAGGAGCCCCCAGAAGTCATCCTGGCTAGGGAGCCACTGTGCTTTCCAAATGGCAGGGACGTGGGCGGGGGGCAGGAAAAGGGACGACGCTCTCACAGAACAGGAGCAGAAGGTCTGGGACTGGACCCCGGAGAGACCCAGAGCCCGAAAGACACCGGAACTGTTCTGCTGCACTTCGGGGCTGAATGCGGAGGCGCCACGAGCCATGGCAGGCTTGGGCCGGGGCCCCTGAGGACAGACGTCTGCAAAGGACAGCGCAGCCCCTCTGCCCAGATCTCGGCCCACAGCCCCCACTGAGTTGGGGCTCAGCTCTGCCTGGCTTTTGCTTGTCAAGGGGAATGGAGGGCAGAGGGCACGGCACACGCAGACACACGTGTCCACGCACGTCCACACGCACACCGGTCCCGTGAGCTCGCTGCCCTGGCTTCCGCGGCCCAGGGACTCCGCATTCCGCTGGCATCCCTCCTCTCCACCCTGCCCCGCACCTTGCTCGTCAGTTCCGTGTCTCCCTGGCTGGTACCGTTAAGTCCTGGCTCAGGGGTCCCCAACCCTTCCCCAGCAAAAGGACACAGGTCTAGGGTACAGGGAAGCCACCGAGCTGAGTTGTGCAGTGGTCCTAGGCTGGCCGGTGTTGGTCCCCTCTGACGGTGAGCCTCTGGCCTCCTGAGCTAGCAGAGGACAGAGCAGGGAAGGAGTGGTGGCTTGGGAGCTGAGGCAGCTGAGCGTCGTCCGTTTGTCCAAAGGTCACAGCCTGGAGTGGGGAGAGAAGGGAGAGAGTGGCAAGATGTCACAAGGATATGACAATGCCATCTTTTGTGAACTTGCACCCTTCCGGAGGGCCAGGCAATTTGAGACGAGCTATTCCCAACCTCAACAGGAAAAGGTGGGGTCCACTCCTCTTTATTGAGGTCCTACTATGTGCCAGGCTCTGTGCCAAGCACATAATACTTGATCTCATTTAAATTTGAGAATAACCTGCAAGATAGGTACTTTATATCCTTTTAATAGACGAGAAAACTGAGGCTCAGAGAGGTTAAGTGTTTTGCCCAAGGGTGCACAGCCAGGAAGCAGTGTGGTCAGGATGCGAACCTAGAACTCTTTGGGAGCATGTGGCCTCTGGACTAAGGATGGTCACCAGCGTGTGGGAAGACTGAGGCCCTGTGGTTCTGGAACACCAGCCTGCATGCCACGTGGAGCTTCTGAGAACGTGTGCTGAGGGCTGAGGCTACAGGAAGAGGGGTGGGACCGAGATCCATACCATAGCCCTTGCTGTGAGCAGAGGCTTTGCCGACTCCTGTTGAGATAGGATCTCGGTGACCAGGAGCAGAAGTCTGCGCCCAGTCTCCCAGGAGGGTTCTGGAAAGAGACCCAGAAGGTACACAGGTCATCTCTGCCTAGAAGGTGGCAGAATGGAGGGATCAGGACCGTGGATTTAGGGTCTAGCTCCAGCTGGGTTTGAATACTTGCTCTGTTTCTCACTAGCTGTGTGATTTTGGGGAAGGCACTTAACTTCTCTGTGCCTTGGTTTTCTCTAAATAAAGCAGTGACAGTGATAGCACCTACCTCCTTGGGGAGGTGCCATTAGGAGTCAATGAGGTAATGCAGACAGAATACTTGACACCACACCTGTCACACATGTGCTTACTCAGTGACACACAGATGACAGACAATGTGCTGGTGGCTGTGAGGATGATGTGCATCAGTGTCATGGACATCGAGTGCAACCCGAAAGAAATGGAAGCAGGAACTCGGACAAATACTCACACGCCAATGTTCACTGTAGCATCATTCACAGTAACCAAAAAGTGCAAACAAACCCAGTGTCTGTCCACGCATGAGCAGACACACGAGACGCAGCATGTCCGCACCGTGGAACGTTACTCAGCTATAAAAGGGAATGGCATTCATGCATGCTACAGTATGGATTAACCTTGAAAACCTTATGCTATGGAAAAGAAATTAGATGCAAAAGGACAACTACTATGTGCTTCCACCTACATGAAATATCTCAAAAAGGACAATTCAGAGACACAGAATGTAGTGGATGAAGGTTCCTAGGGATTGGGGAGGTACTGTTTAATGGTTACGTAGTTTCAGTGTGGGGTGACATATAGGGTGTGGTGGGTTCAGGGTTCCACCTTGCCAGGGGGCGCTCTGCTCACTGGGCATCCCCCTTCATCAGGAAGAACCAGGCAGTGGAGCAGCATGGCAGCCACACGGCCCGGGCCAGGGCCCAACTCCTGGGGCAGGCTCCCCGGAACGGACACTTGGTAGGGAAGGCTGCTGCCTGGCGGAGGGAGGTGGGAAGGAAAGGGGAAGGCTGGCAGAGGAGTTGGGGAGGGGCCGAAGCTGACAACAGCCGGAGGACATGGCAGGGAGGAGGGAGCGGCGAAGTAAGGGCGACACCTACTCTGCAGACTTCCAGAAGTGCCCGGGGTGAGACAGGCGGCGGTTTCGCTTTGGCAGTTTCTCCAGCATGTCCATGAGCTTCGTGAAGGAAGGTCTCTCTTCTTGTTCGAAGGCCCAGCAGAAGAGAAGAATGTCCTAAAGAAACCAGTGCATGGTGATGTCACATAAATGGCGACATCTAGATTACTCCTTGGAACCTCAATGGCTCTGTCCATTTGTCTACCCATTCGTCCCAATTTTATATCCATCCGTCTGTCCGTCCAACCAACCAACCTCTCACTCATCATCCATCTAAATTCATGCATTTACCACCACCTGTCCACCTCAACTGATGCATTTATCATCCATCTAGCCTGCCTGCCTTCCTTCCTTCCTTCCTTCCTTCCTTCCTTCCTTCCTTCCTTCCTTCCTTCCCTCCCCCCCCCCC
>PVIA01013395.1:0-32346 GCA_004024845.1 Tonatia bakeri | reverse complement strand
TTATTTATTTTTTAGAGAGGGAAGGGAGGGGGGGAGAGAGAGAGAGAGAGAGAGAGAGAGAGAGAGAGAGAGAGAGAGAGATATCAATGTACAGTTGCTGGGGGACATGGCCTGCAACCGAGGCATGTGCCCTGGCTGGGAATCAAACCTGCGATGCCTGGTTTGCAGCCCGCGCTCAATCCACTGAGCTACACCCGCCAGGGCTTCTAGCTCAGCTTTCTATTATGAGAGGCGGTATGCCAAGTGGTCTACTGGATATTGTCACTTGTACGTTCTTCTTAGCATCACCAGTTCAACATGTCTAATAGAATGCATTCTATATCCTACCCTTTTCTGTAGTGTTCTGTATCTCAGAGACTTGTATCATTTTTCAACCAGTTGCCTCGGTCTGAAAAGCTCACAATCATCTTGCAGTTCTTTTTACCCCTTAATTCCTACATCTTGTCAGTGGCCAAGTTGTTAACTGGTTCTACTTTCCTAAAGTCTTTGGCATTTTTAATCTTAGTGAAATTCATCTCCATTTTCTCACATCTCCCCTACCTCTTGGTCTGTCATTGTTTCTCATATGGGTTACTACAGCAGCCTCTAAACTGGTCTCCTGGCCTCCAGTCATGCCCTCTCTCAACCCATTCTCCACAGTGCTACTTGAGTGATCTCTTAAAACTAGAAATGTGATACTATTTCTCTGCTTAAATCCATTTCTTTGCTTAAATCCATTGTCTACAGGATTAAATCTAAAACCCTATGAATGGCATATATGACTCTTGGTGATCTGGCCCCCTACCTTGGCTAATAATATAGACCCAAGCAGAAAAAATGGCTTGTAATTCTGAGACTCTAATGTATCCTTTAAAAAAACCCTCTATATCTTACTTCATACTGTTCCTTCTGCCTAAAAGGCTCTCAGCAGCAACCCTCCTCCACTACAACCCCATCGTCCTGGACTTTTCTTTCAACTACAGAGATGTCCGTTCCCCTCTCTCTTCCCCTACCCTGAAATCTGGGTTTGGGTGACCTTTGTCTTCCTCTGTCTGAGCTACTTCAATAATAGCACTTTTTACGCTGCATTGCTATTATCTGTTTACATCTTTGTCTCTCTCCAAGAGGGTAGTATGGTGAAGAAAGGTGGATACATTTAAAGCTATAATAATGATAATATCACTACTATAATGCTAACAACATTCCAGACCCTGTTACAGGTGCTTGCTGTATGTTAACCCTTGTAATTCTCACAACACATGGGATAGGCAGTTATTACTGAAGTTAAATCAACAGGACTTGGTGATGCATTGGATGTGGGGACAGAGAAGAAGGAAGAGTCTCAGCTGGCTACCAGGTTTCTGACCGGAGCAATTGAAATGGGTCAACTGTGGATGGAAGTACCATCTACTAACATTAGGAATACAGAAAGAATAAGAAAAGGAAGAGTTTCAATCAGGGGGAGGGGGAAGAAACTTCCAGTTTGGAGACAGCTATTCCTCTGCCATTCTTCCATACCAATATTTCCAGAAGCTTCAGGAATAATGTGAGTAACACATCTTTCTCTCTCATTGACAGGCATTTGTAAACACCACTGTTCATCTCAGGGAAGCACACTAAGCTTCTAGTATCTCTTTGTTAGCTTGCTGGAAACAGGAGGGCTATGATCTCAAGACTCTGGCCTTTCTCCCAATTTATGCTCTGGTTTAAGGCTACCAGAAGACAGTGAGGACACTATGACCTTGCATCATTCAAGCTCCTGTGGTGCTTGTACCTCCTGGCCCCCACAACCCTCCCACAGCAAGTGTGGGCACCCCCCTACAAGAGGTGTAGTGGGCCCTTGGGCTTGTGATCAGTTGTTCTCAAAGTCCCTGCCTGAAGTTGCTGCTTGATTAGCCACGGAACAGATCAACAGAGAACCATCATTTGATCTGAGTTACTCTTTTGAATATGTGATTCTCAACTTGAACAATGAAAAATTAAAAATTTTTAAAAAGACTGCCAGACTTCCAGGGCCCTCTCCAGTTCCATTTTTCGCCACCAGATGGCCTCAGGATTTATTTATTAGTCCTGCCAACCCTGGCTACTGAGAGGCAGCCACACTCTTCGGAAACATCTGGGACAAAGGGATTTTCTCTTGGGTTTGTATTAATTATGAATTAGACAATAAAAATAGCTACCCGACCTTTTCTCAGACACTCCCATCTCCCATCCAGGTGCTGTCAACTGTGATGGAATATTTCCCGCAGGCTCATGCTGGAGTAACTTCCTCAGATGAAGACATTTGGGTGCATACAGTCAATCAAGTTGCAAATTCTCTTCAGAGCCATCGCCTACCTGTAGGGGTCATCCTGACCACAGTACAAGACAGCCAAAGCATTCAGAAAGCTCTCCTTCAGATTCGCTAGGTGGAGGGAATTTGCAGTGAATGCTTTCTTCTGACTGAGGTTTAAAAACATGGCTCAGAGAAAGATACTACAATCTCCAAAACATTTCCTACCCTCATGCCCTAGGGTAGCACATTACTCCCCAGTTCTTCATGGGTTTCCCTTTTCTACTCACACTGGGCCCCAAGAGTGTCTTTCTTCAACAGAGCCTATTTTATTAACTGAATAAAGGTACAAAGAACTCTGAAGTTGAAATGCTCATGGATGCCAGTGCCTGCCCTCACCACCTGTGTGGGGAATAGTGTCAAGAGCAACTGTATCCACACACCCTCTATGCACTTAGGACCCTGGCAGTTTCAGACAAGCCAAAGAGGGCTGCTCTTTTTTTAAAAAAATATATTTAGTATATTTATGTTATTTATGTTCAATTTTGTTTTTTTTTAGATCTATACATTTTATCATTTTATTTTCTTGATTTAATCTTGACTGTATTTTTCCCATTACCATTTAGTCCCCTTATACTCCATACCCCCACCATTCACCACACTGTTGTCCATGCCCATGAGTTCTTTCTCCATTTTGCTCAATCCCTCCACCTCTCCCCGCCCCACTAGCTGTCATCCTACTCTTTTTTTTTAAAGATTTTATTTATTTATTTTTAGAGAAGGAAGGGAGAGGGGGAGAGAGAGAGAGAGAAACATCAATGTACGGTTGCTGGGGGACATGGCCTGCAACCTAGGCATGTGCCCTGACTGGGAATCGAACCTGTGATGCCTGGTTCGCAGCCCGTGCTCAATCCACTGAGCTACGCCAGCCAGGGCGCTCTCATCCTGCTCTTAATCTATGAGTCTGTCCCCATTTTCCTTGTTAGGTCAGTTTGCTCATTAGATTCCACAGATGAGTGAAATCAAATGGTATTGGTCTTTGTCTGACTGGTTTATTTCACTTAGCATAATATTCTCCAGGTCCACCCATACTGTCACAAAGGGGAAAACTTTCTTCTTATTTATGGCTGAGTAATATTCTGTTGTATAAATGTCCAATAGTTGTTTTATCCACTGATCTACTGTGGACATGTGGGCTACTTCCATATCTTGGTGACTGTAAATAATGCCACAATGAATGGAGAGGTGTTTATGTTCTTTCAAATTAGTGTTTTGGGTTCCTTCAGATATATTCCCGCAAGTGGGGTCGCTGGTTCAAAAGGCAGATCCATTTTTACTTTTTTGAGATATCTCCATACTGCTTTCCACAGTGTCTGCACTAGTCTGCATTCCCACCAAGAATGCAAAAGGGTTCCCCTTTCTCCACATCCTGACCAGCACTTGTTCATTGTTGATTTATTGATGATAGCCATTCTGAGAGAAGTGAGAAGATATCTCATTGTGGGTTTTTTTTTTTTTTTTAGATTTTATTTGTTTTTAGAGAGGGGGGAAGGAGGAAGAAAGAGGAGGGAACCATCAATATGTGGTTGCCTCTCACGCACCCCCTACTGGGGACCTGGCCCACAACCCAGGCATGTGCCCTGACTGGGAATCGAACCAACAACCCTTTGGTTCACAGGCTGGCACTCAGTCCACTGAGCCACACCAGCCAGGGCTACACTAGATTTTAGAAGTTTGATGTTCAGTTGTATATAAACTATTTAAGCTCATCATGATTTGATATTGGAAGCAGAAACATGGAAAGAGAGTTGTGTGTGTATATTCATGCACACATGTGTGTAAAATGGCACAAAGCTGGTGCTTTCATTTACTCAATCCACTGAGCCACACCAGCCAGGACTCACTGTGGTTTTAATTTGCATTTCTCTGATGATTAGTGATGTTGAACATCTTTTCATACGTCTATTGGCCACCTGTATGTCCTCTTTGGAGAAGTGCCTATTTAGGTCCTTCGCCCATTTTTAACTGGGTTTTTGGTGTTGAGTTTTGTAAGTTCTTTATAAATTTTGGATATTAACCCCTTATCAGATGTATTGGTAAATATGTTATCCCATTCTCTGGGTTGTCTTTTTATTTTGTTGATGATTTTCTTTGCTGTGCAAAAACTTTTTTTTGTAGTCTCATTTGTTTATTTTTCCTTTTGTTTCCCTTGCCTGGGGAGACATATCCAATAAAAAATATATGCAGGCAATGTCTGGGATTTTGTTGCCTATGTTTTCTTCTAGGATTTTTATGGTTTGGGGTCTAACATTTAAGTCTTTGATCCATTTTGAATTTATTCTTGTGTTGGTGTAAGAAGGTGGTCTAGTTTCATTTTTCTGCATGTATCTGTCCAATTTTCCCAACACCACTTATTGAATAGACTGTCTTTAGCCCATTATATGTGCTTGCTTCCTCTGTCAATTATTAATTGACTATGAAGGTGAGGGTTTATCTATTCAGTTCCATTGATCTATGTGTCTGCTTTTATGCAAGTACCATGCTGTTTTGATTAGTATGACCTTATAGTATAGTTTGACATTAGGTAGCATGAATTCTCCAACTTTGTTCTTCTTCCTCAGGATTGCTGTTGCTATGTGGGCCCTGTTGTGGTTCCATATAAATTTTTGAAATATTTGTTCTAGTCCTGTGAAATATGTCATTGGAACCTTGATAAAAATTGCTTTGAATGTATAGATTGCTTTGGGTAGTATGGACATTTTAATGATGTTAATTCTTCTTATCTGTGAACACGGTATTTGCTTACACTTATTTGTATCTTCTCCGATTTATTTCTTCAGTGTCTTATAATTTTTTGAGTACAGGTTTTTTACATCCTTGGTTAGGTTTATCCCTAGGTATTTTATTCATTTTATAGCAATTGTGAATGGGCTTATTTTCTTAATTTCCCTTTCTGTCAGTTCATATTTGGCGTATAAAAATGCAGCTGATTCCTAGATATTAACTTTGTATCCTGATACTTTGCTGAATTCATTTATCAGTTCTACAAGTGTTTTGGTGGAATCTTCAGGGTTCTCTATTTACAGTATCATGTCATCTGCAAATAAAGACACTTTTACTTCTTCCTTACCAACTTGGATGCCTTCTATTTCTTCTTGTCTGGTTGCTATGGCTAGGAGTTCCAGTACTATGTTGAATAAGAGAGGTGAAAGTGATATCTCTGTCTTGTTTCCAATGTTAAAGGGAATGCTTGTAGTTTTTGCACATTGAGTATGATGATGGCAGTGGGTTTGTCATATATGGCCTTTATTATGTGTAGGTATGTTCCCTTTAATCCCACTTTGTTGAGAGTTTTTATCATGAATGGGTGCTGGATTTTATCAAATGCTTTTTCTAAATCTGTTGATATGATCATGTGGTTTTTATCCCATATTTTGTTTATTTGGTGAATCACATTTATTGATTTGTGAATGTTGTACCAACTTTGCATTCCTGGAATAAATTCCAGTCATCATGGTGTAGTTTCTATTTAATGCATTGCTGTATTCAGTTTGCTAATATTTTGTTGAGGATTTTAGCATCTATATTCTTCAAGGATATTGGCCTATAATTTTCTTTCTTTGTAGTGTCTTTATCTGGTTTTGGAATTAGGATAACACTGGTCTTGTAAAAAGGGCCTTCCCTCCTCTTGAATTTTATAAAATAGTTTGAGAAGGAGGGGTGTTAGTTCTCTTCCAAATGTTTGGTGAAATTCACCTGTGAGGCCATCTGGTCCAGGGCTTTTGTTTATTGGGAGTTCTTTGATTACTGCTTCAATTTTGCTAGGTGTAATCTGTCTATTCAGATTCTCTGATTTTCCTGATTTAGTTGTGGAAGATTGTATGTTTCTAGGAATTTATCCATTTTGTCCAGGTTGTCCAGTTTGTTGCCATATAGTTCATAATATTTTTATAATCTTTTGTATTTCTTTGGTGTAAATTGTTATTTCTCCTCTTTCATTTCTGATTTTATTTATTTGGGTCTTTTCCATTTTTTCTTGATGAGTCTGGTTAAAGGTTTGTCAATCATGTTTACTTTCCAAAGAAACAGCTCTTGGATTCATTAATCTTTTGTATCTTTTTAAGACTCTATTTCACTTATTTCTGCTTTGAATTAATTATTCCCTTCCTTCTATTCACATTGGGCTTTGCTTGTTGTTATTTTTTAAGTTTTTTTAAGTGTGAAGTTAGATTGTTCATTTGAGATTTTTCTTTTCTTTTCTTTTCTTTTTTTTTTTTTGAGATAGGCTTGTAATGCAATGAATTTCCTTCTTAGGATTGCTTTCCCAGTATCCCACAGATTTTGGATTGTTGCATCCTCATTTTCATTTGTTTCAAGGTACCTTTTGATTTCTTTCTTGATCTCAATGTTGACCCATTCATTGTTTAATAGCATGTTATCTAGCTTCCATTCTTTGTATGTTTTTCAGTGTTCTTCTTATGATTGATTTCTAGTTTCATAGCATTGTGGTCACAGAGGTGCTTGATACTATTTCAGTCATCTTAAATTTATCGAGACTTGTTTTGTGTCCTAACATGTGGTCTATCCTCAAAAGTGTTCCATGAGCAATTGAAAAATATGTATATTCTGCCACTTTGGGGTGAAATGCTCTGAAGATATGAATTAAGTCCATTTGATCTAGTGTGACTTTAAGGCTGCCGTCCCCTTGTTCATTTTCTGCCTGTATGATCTATCTATTAAAGTTAATGGGATGTTAAAGTCCCTCGCTATGACTGTACTTCTTCCTATTTCTCCCTTCACATCCATCAGGATTTGCTTTACATAGTTAGGTGCTCCTATGTTGGGTGCATAAATGTTTACTAGGGTTATATTGCCTGTTTGGATTATTTCCTTTATCATTATGTGGTGTCCTTCTTTGTCTCTTACTATTGCCTTGGTTTCAAAGTCTATTTTGTAAGGTATAATTACTGCTACCACAGCTTTTTTTTCCTTTCCATTTGTATGAAATATTTTTTTCTAGCCCTTTACTTTTAGTCTGTGTGTATCTTTTGATTTGAGATGGGTCTTGTGGAGGCAGCATATATATAGGTCTTGTTTTTGTATCCATTCAGTTACCTTCTGTTTTTTGGTTAGAGCATTTGAGCCATTTACATTTAAGGTGATTATTGATAGATACATATTTAGTGCCATTTTATTGTTAGGCTATTATCCTCTGTTTTTTTTTTTCCTTTCTCTTCTTCTTCTTCTTAAAGAAGCCCTTTAACATTTGTTGCAGTACTGGTTTGGTGTTAACACATTCTTTTAACTTTTTCTTGTCGGAGAAGTTCCTTATTTCTCCTTTGATTTTAAATGATAACCTTGCTGGGTAAAGTAGCCTTCGTTGTAGGTCCTTGCTTTTTATCACCTTGAATATTTCATACCACTCTCTTTTGGTCTGAAATGTTTCTATTGAGAAATCAGATGACAGTGTAATTGGTGCTCCCTTGTATGTAACTACCTGCTTTTCTCTTGGGGCTTTTAGGATTCTCTCCTTGTCTTTAAGCCTTGTGATTTTGATTATGATATGTCTCTGTGTAGGCCTCTTTGACTCCAACTTGTTTGAGACTCTCTGAGCTTCCTGGATTTGTGTGTCTTTTTCCTTCACCAGATTAGGTAAGTTTTCAGTCATTATTTCTTCAAATAAGTTCTTGATCCTTTGCTCAGCCTCTTCTCCTTCTGGTATTCCCGTGGTGCTGATATTGTTACACTTCACATTGTCCAAAATGTTTCTTATGCTCTCCTCATTTTTCAAAATTCATTTTTCTTTTTGTTGCTTTGCCTGTGTGTTTTTTTCTACCTTATCTTTCAAGTCACTGATTTGATCCTCTGCTTCATCTAATGTATTGTTTATTCCTTCCAGTGTGTTATTTATTTCCAATATTACATTCTTTATTTCTGGCTGGTTCTTTTTTATGGTTTCTATGTCCCCCCCCCCCCGCCCCGTGCTGTTGGGTATCATTGTAATCATTACTCTAAAGTCTATTACTCTATTGGATAAATTGCTTGCCTCCATTTTATCTAGTTCTTCTTTTGGATAATTCTCTTGTTCTTTCATTTGGGGTCTGTTTCTTTTTCTTCCCATTTAGGCTGCTTGTTTGTATTTTCCACTTTAGTTGTTAAACTAATCAGTGATATAGCCTCAAGCTGTAATCAGCAGCCAGACTTAAGCACTACAGGGTGGGACAGAGTAATTCCTGTGGGCAGGGCTATTGCTTCCCCTGAGGCTGAAGCCACTTTGAGAGGAGTGTTCTGCCTGAAAAAGATGGCTCCTGCAGTATGGGGAATGACTCAACACGGAGATCCTGGCAGCTGTTCCTTCAGTTCTTTCCCCAGAGCCACCAACCCTAGACTCCCCTCAAGCATCTGTAGTCCACCCTGCCCTCCCTCTGCCAGAGCCCAGGGTAAGTGGCTGCCAATGAAATTTTGTGCATTGGCCCTTTAAGAGGTTCTTTGCACCTCTGTATCTTTCTCCCTGGCAGACAGAAACCCTGCTGCTTTTCACAGCTGGATGTTATCTGAGTTCCTTTCTGCAGCTCTTATGCTGTAGGCTGGGGAGCCCAGCTTGGCATTTAGATCCCACATTTCTCAGGCAGAATCCCTCACCTGCTGAAATTTCCCTCTGGAACTTCAGCTGCCTCCCACAGGAGCCCCATCAGCCCTTTTGTGCTTCCTCTGCACTCCCTACCAGTCTCTTGGGGTGTAGTGGTTTCTCCTGTCAATCCATAGTTATAAGACTTCTCTCCAGCTAGTGTTCAGTTGGTTAATCAAGATGATTTATATACAATATAGTTGTACTTCCAGATTGGTCCTTGGAGGAGGTTAGTGTAGCTTCCACTTACACCTCTGCCACCTTGGATCTCTTACTGAGGTGTTCTTATGACTCCATTTTGTCTGTTGTAGTGTCTTGAGATTTTTCCTTTCATACCTTTCTTGGTACTTTCCCTCATAAGTGCCCAAGGCCTTTGTTTCATCACCTCTTAAACTTTGAATCTGTCTTATCTGGACTCCAAAATGCATGTCCCCCTTCTTTCCTCCTCCCCAAACCAGGGCTTCTTTCTCTGCAGCACACAAGTAGTAGATATGGAACACCGTGTTTGGCCAATAATGAAAGCATATTCAAATAAGACTGCCTAAATTTTAATCTTTCCCTTTTCAAGAGCAGTTTTATGTTAAAAGATGATTTTTTTTTTTTTTTGCAAAGACAATGGATAAATTGTGAAGCACTTTGGACTGACCTACTGAAGCTGCCCGGGGTATGTTGGGTATATTTTGGAGAAGAAGGTCCTTCCTTATCCTTTTAAATAAAATCTTTTACTTACCTTATTGCAAACCCTGTGACAATTGGTTTTATTTTTTTTCTATTCTAATTTTTTAAATCTCCACTTTACCTTATTCTGGAAAGTGGCAGTAATTTGTGGGAACATTTCTCATTTCCTCATTGCAGCCACTCTACAACTTTAGGACAGATAGCTCAGACACTACTTTGTCAAACTGATTACTTCTAGGATTAGTCCTAGTCCCAGTCATTTCCTTAACATAATAATGGGCGTGTTAGAGAATGTCTCAGCTAAGGCCTGGCCAATACCCAGAATCCTATTTTAGGTTTCAAGTGTCTCCAGTTTTGGGCCTTAATTATGGTCATTATGGAAGGATGAGGCCAAGAATTTTTAGTTGCAAGAACTACAGTAGTCTGCTTTCAGCTTCCCTCTATGAGATCCTCTCATGTTAAGCAATCGGTATGTCTCTTATTACTTCATAATAGAGCTGATACTTTCAAAGCAGAGCTCAGAATTATTTTTAAACATATAAAAGCATTTCCTGGGAGGAGTCATGCCAGAAAGAAGCCTACATACTTACTGATAATATATCATTATAATATCTTACAAATCTTTATGAAGCCAAATGTCTTCTGCGAGTTTACATTTAGTAAGTGTTTCATAGCCCACCCATTTGAAATGACATTTTGACCTTTACCATGAAATGTTAAATAAATCCGGGTCCTGAAGTTCTTTGGGCTGTCAAACTGAGAGAGGGTAGGACTGAGTGCTCACCACTCACAACTCCTTTGAGGTAGGGAAGTAGCAAAGGTACACATTATTTCCTCAGTGTTATAAATTTATTTCTTTAAGTCAGTGGTTCTCACTGTGGCTGCACACTGGAATTACTTGAACATCTTTGCAAAATGATTGATGCCAGAGTGCTACCTCCAGAGATTCTGCTGGTCTGATAGTGGGGTCCCAACAAAGATATTTTAAATTGCTTCACATGTGCTTATGTTACAGAACAGAGCAGGGAGGGGTACAATTATTGGCCCACCCAGAGATGCCAAAACTGCTACAGAACACACTCACACACAGGGCCAAGGGGGGTTACTATATACTATTATTGAAAGGACCCCCCAGGTTTGTTATGTATGCCGCCTTATAGGAAAGACATCTCTCAATGCCAAAGATTTGGGAAAAGGAGATGTTTATTTAATGCTATACAGACTTAAAGTAGTGACCTAATGTCTTCATTAAAAAAACCAAAGTCCTTTTGGATACCCACAGACTCCCACAGTGCTTCCTTCTCCCCCTGCCCTAATTTGGGGTACTGTAACTCAGGAAAAGAAGCAAACGTCCAGGATCCAGGCTCCTGACACCGTCAGCTGTGTTGCCGTCTAGGCAGGATCTCCAATTAGTCTAAAGCCATGTGGCACTTTCTCATGGCCTACTGGCAAGAGTTCTTTCACCCTTCTTCCAGGCAAAGTCTCTCCTGCTTCCCAGGCCACGCGGCCAAAGGGAGCACCCCAAAGCTGTGTGGTCCTCTTCTACCAGAGCTGTGGGGGTCTGAACTCTGGCCAAAACCACAGAGATCTCTCTGCAAAGCTGCGGGGAGTGGGGTCACCACTCTGCCAAAGCCAAGTGGTGATTCTCTGCTAAAGCCGCACGGTGGTTCTCCCTACTAAAGATGTGGGGGTCCCCACTCTGGTGAAACTGCTGTGGCTCTCTCTTTAATGGCAGCCATGTCTGGGTTTAAATCCCCACACCAATCTTCCTCTGCAGCCCCATTTCTGACTCCTCCCACAATTGGCTACACTTGCCAGCACTCCCATATCCTTCCAGCATTACTGGGCTGCCATAGTGAGTCTGGGCAGGTGTGGCCCCATGTCATGGAGCCAATCATCTCCAAGGTCTCATGCAGGTGCTATAAATAGGGGGAATTGCCTCCCAGTTACATCTTGGGGGGAATTTACTCCCTTTTCCCTGGCTCAGAGCATGGCCACAGCTACTTAACATATCTATGCAACCAGTTAAAGGTTATAGATATGTTAAATGACCATGCCAGAGGTTAGCTGCAAAGCTGTTGCTATGCAAAGCAGCCCTGCTTGTTCCTGCTCCATGTGTCTTTTCCCCCAACTCACATGTGTTGGGGGAAAGGGGTGAGGACATTCTAATATTTCCTGGATACCTTGAGTTCTGGACCCCATTCCAAGTCCGTATTTGGGGTCCCCCTTTCGGCTGCACCCTGTTACACTTACAAAATGCAGTCAGAGCCAAGAATTACTGCTTAAAGTTAATAAAAATGCAAATGAATTTTCTTTGCATTGAGCTTTAGTCATTTTTGTCTTATGACTTTGTTTAATCAGCTTGGTTTCTTAGTAACAGTATGGATCAACCCACATAGGGAATGAAAATTTTAAGATTGGGGGTAAGCCAGAGAGGAAGGTATGTGGTTAAGGAAAAAAGAAAGACTCTGGGTAAAGAGGACAGCGACAGGAAATGAAGTAGGGACTCAAAAAGGGAGATAAAAGGTAGTAAAGACAAATCTGTGCACTCTAGGACTTTGTGTCTGGTTTCTGACAAAACACAGGCAGACTCAGACAAGGAATTCTGAGACCTCAGCAACATGAGTCAGAATGTGGGCATTTGGATGGGGGGAAGGACAGTCAAGGAAAGTGAGCCATAGATTAGGCTGTGCACTGAGTGTAACTTCTGGTATGTCAGTGTGCAAACATCCAAAAGAGTGTGTAGTACTCACTTACACTTGATACAGCCAGTTGTTGGTATCTGAGGGCATGCCAAGTGGTAGGCAGGATGTGGCAATAGTAGCTGTGGAAGGGGAATGAGTCTTAAAGTAAGATTGACCTATTGTCAACTTTATCACCCATTGAGAGCAGTGCCCCAGCTACTGGGAGCATGAGAAGTAGGATCCAGAGTATAAACATATATAAGCAGAGTCTTAGGACTTTAGCTAAGTGGCCTATGATTTAAGGCACATCTACAGCTCCATCAGAAAATGGGAAATCTGGTGAAAAACTGAGCTGGAAGCCAATGAATATGGATCAAACCAACAGATCAGTGAGGAAAGTTACAACACACCAGGCACAGCACAAACCAGATCAAATATCTAGCTGAGTTTTTAATCCCCTCTCAACTGGTAAGACAGACTGCTAAAGTATTCCTAGATGTTACCTATCATGACTGAAAAAGGCTGTAAGCTTTTTGTGTGACAGCTGAGAAGAGATGGGGAAGGCAGGCCTTTCATATTTTGCTGGATATGAGGCTACTTCTTAACACTGCAGACTCCCAAGTGAACCTTCAGAGAGAAGGACCTTTTGTGATATAAAAAATACAGTGAAAAGGAATTCTTTCCTTCGGAGAGAACTGGCACTATTTGGAAGTAATAGAAATGGTTGGAAGATTGCTTTTTTTCTGATTTGCTCACAATAACAGCAGTTACAGCTTCATGTGGTGATAGTTGTGATAGCTAGTGAAGGGAGGAAAGGGAGAGAAAACCTAGCCTACTACTGGCTGGTAAGCTATTTCTCTTGTAAATTTATATTTCCAACTAAGAAATAACACCTTACAGGAGTTAGAAGGACTGAACTTTCTCAGTGTCAGGTCTAAATTGTGCTTACACAATACCAAGATGATGATGAAATTTCATAGTAAATATGATAACAATAACAATAATAATCGTTGTGGGTTCTCGGGAGAGGAAACAGCAGGGATGATACTACAGAGACAGTGAAAGCAGCCATAATGCCAATTTGCATGTGAACAGCTCTTTAATACTCAGGATTATCCAGGGGATAGTTATTTTCTTTCAAATTTTACATGTGTGAGTCTCACAAAACAAGTAGGTAAGTGTAGGTATTATTAACACCAAAGAATGGGGTAAATGAAGACATCTCAGAGAAGTGGGGATTCAGCCTCTCCCAGATTATCAGCTCATTTCCTTTAAACATCAGGGCAATTACCAATTATATTTGTTTCTGACAAAGTCAAATCGGAAAGATATAATCAAAAGACAAAGACCTCAATTTACAGTCAGGGCTTCTGTGTGTGGTTGTGTAGGCTGTGTGCTACACAGGAGAATCTAACTGAGTGGGCATGAGGGCCAAAGTCCAGTTCACTCTCTGGCTCTTTAACCATGAGCCCTGATGGAGGTTTTGATCCAATGGGACAAAAGAGCATCCATTCACCAGGCAGAGCACCTGTGGGATTGCAATTACTCTGAATAGGTTCTTTTGCTAATTCTCACAAAGACTAGCAGGAGGCCCTACTAAAAGAGCTCTTTACAAAACTTTTCAAATGGCTATTTCAAGCCCTCCTACCTACTCTTCAACTCTGACTATCAATGCTTGGCTGATTGTGAACACCTTTCAATTTGGGCATTTCAATTGTTGAACCATTTGGGGAAATCCTTTAAATCCTTGTAAATAGAGAATTCTTCATGACAATATGATGTTCAGTAAATAGGACATAATCAGAATGGCCTTGTTTTGTTTTTCCAAAAATTAGATACCATATTACTATTTTAGTGTTAGGAACTTGGATAGCCTCTTCCCATCTATTAAAGATTACTGGGCATAAGAAATAATAATAACAACAATGATAATAGATAATATTTATTGCATGTATAATGTGCTAGTCATATTGTAAGGGCTTTGTATGGACAATCTCATTCAACTCTTGCAACAACCTTATAAAGTAAGGCCAATAATAATTTAATGCACTTTATAGAAGAGACTTCTGAGACTAAAAGAGGTTAAATAACTTGCCGAATGCCATACATCTAGTGAATAGGAAAGCGAAGATATGTATTCAGGTTGGTCTAAAGCAATGACTCTCAAACCTAGGTCTGTACCAAAATCCCTTGCAGGGCGTGATAAAACACAGATTGCTGGGTCTTTCCTCCAAAGTTTCTGATTCACCAGGGTTGAGGAAGGGCCCCTGAATTGGGGTTTTTAAATAGTTCACAATGGTGCTGATAGTGCTGGCTCAGGGTCCACACTTTGAGAACCACTGGTCTAATGAGAGATACGCTCTACTGCCGCCTGTCCACTTGAGGTATGACCCTAAAGAATACTCATCTGAGATCTTGTGTTCTGTGTGTGGTATATAATTCAGCCCTTCCATTTTTCTTTTTTAACTTTTGGATCCACTAATGAAATTCTTTTAAGTGCCTCAGGGTACCAGGCCCTGTTTTCCTAATAGTAATAACAATAGTGATACCAATAAAACTATGGCCAAGAGCCATAGTGCTGATAGGGAAATTTGTATAGGATTTGGAATAGATAAATGTAGGTGAATATAAGTGGTGAAAGAAAAACCTGCTCTCATAAATGGGTCCATTATCACAAATGATAAAAAATATTGAAGACCCAGCAGGAGGAGTAATCTCTAAACATCTAGCTTTCCTGCATTGAAGAGGACTTGTCTGTATAGCAGTTTAGGGAAGTTGAAGAAAACATGTTGCAAGGTGTGGAGAAGTATTAAAAACTTATCTCAAGCTGAACAGCAATAAATACACTTGCACTACCAGTTGTATTGGGTGTGAGAAAAATGACCTGTTGCACATGGAATGGCCATTGACTGTAATATGTGTCTGACATCATGCTGAGGTACTTGGACTGGTCAACATTTGTGGCAGCTAAGTAAGTGGTGGTCCCAGCCAAATGTGCAGGTGTCCTCAGCCAATAGAAACAGCCACACATTGCCTAGTGCAGTGTTCTTAAAATACGCTTTGAGAGCCTCTCATATTGAATCACACTGTGAGGGGTGGGGGAGGGCTGGGAAGCATGCAGATTCTAGACCTTCCTATCCTATTTTTACGCATCTATTTTATAGACTGGGTAGGGGAAAACTGAGAGGAAGAGGGTATGCGTGTATTTATTTCACGGTATGACCAGATGGGGTAAATCCTAAAGAAATGTGAGAGTTGGGATAAATCATACTGCATACCCACCTCCTCTGCTGACATGACTACTGTCCTCTCTCTCTCTTAACATTTGTTAAAATAAAATAGGTTAAAAAAGATGTTTGTGGTAGGAAATGTCACAAAATGGTTAAAATGAAGAGCAAAGACAATAAAATGGAGGTTTCTGCGAGTTCAGAGCAATATTGTATGCTCACAATGTGTATATGACTCCTAAGGGTTTCTTCAGTAAAAGCTAGTGGAATCATTTCTACCAACAAAGTGTGAGACTGGGCACAGTCTCTTCCACCAAGGACTACATAGCCAGTAATATGTGGGAAACAAAAAAAGTGAACTTAGCTCTCTGAGAAACATGGTTCCTCTACTACAAGGAAATATTAGACAGAGTATTTCAATATAGGAAGAGAAGTAGGAGTTGAGTGACTTGGTGTTTGGCTGTTCCTAGAGTTTCATGACATTTCCTGCTACAAGTGTTGAGGGTGAAAGAGAGGGCCCTGGATAGCCTGCCATAGTGGGTACCACAGTATAAAGACATAATGCTGCTAGACAGCTTGAGCATGGCTCAGGTAACTCAGAGAAAGTGCAAATATTATATCCTGGTGAGATGGGATCTAAGGAGAATGTATCTCCTGGTCTTTGTTTTGGTCATGGAATAGCTTGACTGGTAATAATCAGAATGGAAATTTACAAATTGGTATTATTCAATGATCACCTGCTGACCCAGGCCTTGCCTAGGATTTAAGGTTTCTGTCCACTAATCCTTTCCTGACAATAACTTGCAGGTAATATCCCATTTTAATGAATGTAATTTTGAAGCAATAAAGCTATTTAGTAAAATCATCAGGTAGACCAGATGCATCTACAAATCCCTGTTCACAAAGCAATCCATTAAATTAAGGTGTGGTTGTTTGAATTCAGTATTTATGCTTTCTACTTTAATTATGTTCAATAGCAGGGTCTTGTCATAAAAAATATAGAGGAGCCTGTGATCATTCTATCTCAAAGCTTCTATTTGTTCATCCATAAAATAATGAAAGTGGGAGAGGAGCTAGATGGTTCTGACTTTTTCTCTAAAATGTCCTCAACGTGGGCCAATGAAAGGAACATTATAAGGAGAGATTCAGACTGAGAGTAAAGTCTTGAGCATATTTAATGATACTGAGCATTAAAAACAGCCATGGTAGTATCTACCTGCCCACCAGATGTCACTTCAAATTGTTGCTCCATACTTACAATTTAAATATGCCCAGGTCTTTTAAGGTACCAACAAAACATACCCAAGTATACAACTTCTCTTTCTGAAATTTTCAAACATTCATTTAAACAATGTTTATCTAATGCATAATATGTACCAGGATAGATAACATACAGTCCCAGGAGCTCAGTTCCATAGTGGAGGCTAACACAAATAAATAGGGGAAATACATATTGTACATGCCATGATAGAAGTCAGTTCAGAGTACAGTGGGGCTCCAAATCAGTGCCACAAGTTGGTGCCCTGGAAAAAATGTCTGCCAAACAAATATTTGTGTGCAAGAAGCCTATTGGAGCAATACTTTTAAGGACATCACCTGTGAGGGAGAGAAGGCAGTAAAATTGGGCCAAAAGAAAAATGGAATGGTCATACAGTTGCAACGAAGGCTTTAGCCAACCCCGACAGGAGCTCTCAAGCTGAGATGGCCCTTTAGAGTTGTCTAGAATTTAGGTAAGGATTCTTGGCCTTTATATCCCCATGTTGACTAGTCATTGTGTGTAGGCAGAGGCCGAGAAAGGGGTGTAATGTGATAATTTTTTAACAGTCAGCTCCTTGGTTGGGGCGAGGACGCCCTGATTTGTAGCATTTGCTCACTGCCACCATGCCCAATTTTATGTTACAAATATCACATTAACTAGCACACAAAATCCCTGAAGATTTAACCATAAGCTCTTGTGAGCCGGCATCAGCTGACTTCAGTACACTAATGATGGGATGTGACCTCAGGAAATGTGGGTTTCCTCAGCTAAGGGCAATTCCCAGAGAGGCATCAGTGATCATCTCCTGACATTCCCAGCAGTTAGGAGAATGAGTGCTTCAGTTCTGAAGGGTACATCTGTGTGGCACACCAGAGCACCCACTACAAGTAGTATATGTTGAAAGTATTTGAAGTATTTCAATCAACACAAAGCACCTAGTTCTGTTTAACATATACCATATAGTGGAGTAATTTTAATATTTCTTTAAGTAAATTAAATGGAATTCTATCTCTATTGGGTAATGTTGGTTGAGTCATCTAATCTCTGCTTTTGTAGAGGAAAGATGCCAATACTGACATATTTTCCAAGGATACTGTTGGACAAACTGGCCAACTAACTGAAACACTTGACTTTAATTTTTCCGTTACTAGACTGATTTGACTAAACTGATTCATGTTTAATAGTGTAGATAAATGTAGGGAGTTGGAGAACTTTGGTTCTAGTTTCTTTTTCTAAATCCAACCCTTCCTTGCCTTGTCAAACCTCGTTGGCACTCCATTTTCTCATTATACAATATGTGATTATGCACAAAGGAGACTGCATCCCCTGTGTGGCTCATAAACTAGCTCCAAAGTTATCCCTAGAGTATTTGCAGAAAGGTTTAAGCATCATAATACATTTAGAACCTTGTAGGGTAATTATATTGAAGGAGCTAATGGTCATTTGGACTCTCAAGGTATAGGGTGAGTGTGTGTATATCTGGTGTGCTTAAATCAATTTCATAACTCATTCCTTAAAAAGTGAAGTGTACCAGCTTTAGCTCAAAGTGAACAAATTCTGGGGGTATTTAACAAGTGCAAAGAAGGTTTTTGAAAATTGATGAAGCAATATGTAAATGCCAAAGACCAGTCATTCAAGTTACTTAAGCATAGACACATCCTGAGATGAAAGGTTCCCATTTAAGTGCTCCGGCCTGTGGAGCAGTCAACGAGTGTCCCAAGTCTACCGGAAACGGATGAATAGGGATGGGAACAAGAGGCGCGAAGAATGGCAGCAAGAAAAAGGGTTCTGTTCAAGCTGCAAAATTTTATTTAAGGGGGGGTTATATAGGGACGGGAAAAGGGAAGTTGCTCTGATAGGTTGCCCCGGTGCGTGTTCACCATGTGCTCTTGTTAGTGATTGGTCAGTCAGGTGCGTGATCAGTACCTTGTTTGGTAGCTGGTTCGCGTGCTCTACGGATGCCCCTAGGAGGCAATGCTGGCTGCTCTGACCGCAATATGCTGTCTTGCTGGTGAGTGCAGCCTCTTGAGCTGACTGCATCAGCAAGCCAAGGCCCCAACATTTAAGCATGTATAATTAATATTTATCAATGGCAATAGGACCTTTTCCATTCTTCAAGGACCTTAGAATACTTACCAGACATTGTCTAATTAAACTACCCAAAGTACCTGTGAAATGCATTGGAATCTACATTTTAAAATGTTGGTACTGAAGCACAAGTGAGCTTACACTGAACTAACTTATTATGAAGGGTGAAATTGGATATAAGGCTTTCAATTTCATGATGTAGTTCCCATTCTTCAATGAATGTTTCCTCTAATCCACTCTACTCTAGCATAGCCTTGCTAAGCAACATAGTTTTATAAATCTAGGAAGAATTAAATTGAGTGCAAAGTAATTCCAATTATAGGGAAGTTAGATTTTTAAAAGTTGAACTTACCGATAATATTAATAGCATTTATAGGTGAGAGTAAGTTAGTGCCATTCATTATCTATAATGACCTTGGTGAGGGTGGGAACAGTAGGTCAAAATCTATTGGAATGTATTTAGAAGTTTGGCAATAAAAAGTGGCTATTGGAATATCTCCCATCCTTTCCTTCTAGCTTTCTTATTCTGAAGTATAATAATAGCTACTATTTATTGAGTGGTATGTGCTAAGCCCTTGAGATGAATTTCTCCTTCAATAATCACTACCACCCCATGAAGCACATATTTATTATCTCCATTTTGTGAATGAGACAGATAGAGGTTAAATAAATTACCTAAACATATACTGTTAATAACTGATGATGTTAAGATATGAACCTAGTCTTCCAACCACAAAGCCTCTTCATTATGCTACCTCCTGTTTGCTATGTTTGCTATTGTTCCTGTCTAGTACAATGTTCTGCAGCTGTGGACATACTGTTTTGTCCCTAGGCCTAATCCAGAGTCATTGAACATAACTCAGTCTCATATCAGGGCTTCAAATCTTGCTCATTTTAGAGACATACAATAGAAATCATTTACAAATTGGTTATAACATATTTCTTTCTTTCTTTCAATTCTTAGTTTTGAGTGCTATGTTTACTAACATATCGCTGCCATACCCTTCTTGCTTTGTTGGTTTCAGTAATCATCACGTGTATGCATTCAACACTGATTGGGGGAGAGACTCAGACACATCTCTTGCAATGGGCTCATGATCTGAAAATGATGGACAGAACCTATGTTTTTGTTCCCTATTATGTCCTGCTCTATAGTTTACACTATATACATACCTCCTACCAGGTCCTGAAGAACAACCTGAAACTCCAGGAAGCTTATGATGATACGTTGACCATTACAGTGGAGTCTCAAGAAAAGAACTTCTATCAAGCTTATACAAAGGCAGCAGCTGTAGGTGAAATTTCTGAGAAACTGGAGTCAGACTGAGTAAGTACAGATTTACAAGTTATCATGAGCAAGAAGCTCAAAAATCAGGAAAGTAAATTTTTTTTTCTATCAAGAGCCTCTATTCCATAGGAAACCCAATCAACAGCAGGGAGTCACAGACAAATTAAATACACCTTTTATTTGCAGAAAGCATTTATAAAACAAAGACATTATTATGGAAGTTTTTTTGTTTTTACCTTCAAGCAACCTACAATAATAGTATACAGCTATGAAAAAACAATACAATATATTTATGAACAGAGCAACACAACTGTGATATATGCTAGTGCTATTCAAGGGGGTCAAGTAAAAAGAAGGCTTGTTTCTGATACAAGTTCTGAATCAATTCAACGATAAGACAAGAGAGGTAGTATATAAGACGATATTACCTTTATTATTAATAAAGCTTATTATCAGAGAGTGTGGCTTCTGTCTGTAGGCATGTGAATGTCCCATTACAATAATTTGGGGATTATTTAGACTTCTCCATCTAGTCACTAGTATTATTGGACCACTATATCCCTCCCCCATGACACCATTCCTTTAATAAAATGTACAGCCTAGATGAGCATAGTGGAGTGTGTGCTCCCTACTAGTAGCTCACTCCCAAGAGAAATATCTTAGGAGGGGCTGGGCTGCACATGCTCAGTTCTTTTTCCAAACTAACCAGTCCAATTAAGTCATTTCTCTTTTGAGGGAAGGAGTGAGTAAGGGAGTGAAGAGAGGTCAGGTGTTTTTTGTTAGTAGAGCTACCGCTATATGAAAGAAATCATTTGGAATGGGAAAGAATTCTTACCTTCTAATATATAAGAAACAATATTCATATATGTATAGATGAATATATGTATAACATATTTCAGATTTAAATCACAGCCACTTAAAGGCAGAGTAGGGAAAGGAAGTGGGGAGAGGAAAATGGAAAAGAATAAAAAGTAAAGACAAAGAGGAAAAATACAAAAAGACGAGGAATATAAGAACAAGCTGGGGAGACCTAAAATGCTGTTAGATTAGAAAAAATACAGAGGGTTTTTTTATAGATTGGAGGCCAGATGTAGAAGGCAGTAATTTTCATAAGTATTTAGAATGACACATAAATAAGTTTAAAAGTTTTAGCATTTGCTAGCATACTATATTAATTATAATGCTTCTGGCTGTAAGTAGCAGACACCTCAACACAAAATGATCCAAGTAATTTTCTTTTTCAAAATTGGAAGGTATGGGAGCTCCAGGGTCAGTTATTCAGCAGCTCAATGATGCTATTGATTAACCAGGTTCTTTTGATTTTTTTATTTTACAATTCATAGCATGCTAGCTTGACCTCATGATCATGTTCCCAGACGGCTGCCACAGTGCCATATATCACATACAGACCCTGAGCTTCAGTGCTCTTCAGTGAGTACACCACTTTCTGACACCTGTTTTGACCTCCCCTTTGCCTCATTGCATGCCCTGCTGAGGGTATCAGAGTAGGTGGAAGCTGTGAACACCAGATACCTGCTAGAAGAGGAAACGCACCAACAAAGGAACCACCAATAGATAACAACAGAAAAAGGTGAAGGAGGGAGTGGAAGCTACACTAACCTCAATCCAGGACCAATCTGGAAATACAACTAAATAGTGGAGAAATTACCCAGAACAAACAACTGAACAAGAGCAAGAGATAATCCTCAAAACCTTGTACACACAGAAGAACCAGCTTCAACACAGCCTGTACTCACCAGCACAACAAAATACAAGAGGTGGTGGACAGAGCGACCCTCAGTTAACCAGCTGGTGGGAAAGACCCACCAAAGAAAGTCCCAACAGCAATCAAAACCGAAAGACAAACACAGAGCCAACATAAACAACAGCCCACGACCAGTGAGATCAGGAGATCAAGGAGACTGCACCACTGAATCTCACAGGTATTCTAACATAGAAGTTCACACCATAAACATAGGGAGTCAGAACAAATAAATTTAAGAAACTGAGGTTAACAAGAAGAGTCTCACAAGCAATGGGAAGACAAAGAAATAATCCCTAAATGAAAGGAAAGGAGGAAGCCTCAGAAAGGATGCTAAATGAAATAGAGGCAACTCAACTATCAGATATTGAGTAAAAGGCAATGGTTATCAGGAAGCTCAATGAGCTCACAGAGAATTACCAGAAACTACAGGGAAACTACAATGAACTCACTGCAAACTATATCAGCATGAAAAAGGAAATAGAAACTATCAACAAGGACCAAGAGAAAACGAAGAATACAATTTCTGAACTGAAGAACACAGTAGAAGGAAACAAAAACAGGCTAGCTGAAGCAGAGGATCAGATCAGTGAGCTGGAGGACGAGGTAGAAAAAACACCCAGAAAGAGCAAGAAAAGGAAAGAGGCTCAGAAAGAATGAACAGGATTAAGAGAAATGCAAGACAATATGAAATGTAATAATATCCGTATAATAAGGATACCAGAAGGAGAAGAAGAGCAAGGGATAGAAAACCTGTTTAAAAAAGTACTGATGGAAAACTTCCCTAATTTGATGAGAGAAAAAGTCACACAAATGCAAGAAACACAGAGAGTCCCAATCAAGAGGAACCCAAAGAGGCCCAATTCAAGACACATCATAATTAAAGTGGCAAAAGTTCCAAGACAAACAGAGAATCTTAATGGCAGAAAGGGAGAAACAGGAAGTAACATACAAGGGAGACCCGATAAGGTTAGCAGCTAACTTCTCAATGGAACTGCTCCAAGCCAGAAGAGAATGGCAAGAACTATTCCAAGTAATGATAACCAGAGGCCTGCCACCAAGGCTACTTTACTCAGCAAGGTTCTCAGTCAAGACAGAAGGCCAAATAAGGAGCTTCCCAGACAAAAATTCTAAAAGAATACACCTCCAGCAAACCAGCTCTGTAAGAGATGCTAAAGGGAATGTTTTAAGGAAAGGAAGGAAAAAGGGAGAGAGAGAGAAACAGGTATGAAAATGGCAATGAATAAGTACCTATCAATAATAAGTTTAAATGCAAATGGATTAAATGCTCCAATCAAAAGACATAGTATAGCTGAATAGATAAGAAAGCATGACCCCCAGATAAGCTGCCTACAGGAGACCCACCTCAGAACAAAAGACCTACACAGACTGAAAGTGAAGGGCTAGAAACAAATTTTCCAAGCAAATGAACAGGGAAAAAAAAAAAAGCTGGGGTAGCAATACTCATATCACACAAAATAGACTTCGAAAAAAGAGCCATAAAGAGAGACCCAGAAGGTCACTTCATAATACTCAAGGGAAGAACGCACCAAGAAGACATAAACATTGTAAATATATATGCACCCAACATAGGAGCACCCAAATATATAAAGAAAATTTTGGAGGACTTCAAGAAAGATATTGATAGCAACACAATTATAGTGGAGGATTTTAACACCACACTGTCAAAAATGGACAGATCTTCCAAACAAAATATTAACAAACATATTGTGGCATTGAACAATGCCCTAGATGAAATGGACTTAACTGATAAAGATAGAGCCTTTCATCCCAAAGAAGCAAAATACACATTCCTTCCAAGTGCACATGGAACATTTTCAAAGACAGACTACATGATAAGACACAAAACAAGCCTCAACAAATTCAAGAAAATTGAAATCATATCAAGCATTTTCTCAGAACACAAGGGACTGAAACTAGAAACCAACCCCAAGAGAAAAAAACCCAAAACACTCAAAATCATGGAGATTGAATAGCATGGTATTAATCAATGAATGGGTCAAGAATGAAATTAGGGAATAAATAAAAAAGTTTTTGGAAACAAATGAAAATGTACTCACAAAACCCCAAAACTTATGCGACACAGCAAAGGCAGTCCTGAGGGGGAAGTTCATAGCAATACAGGCCTACCTAAAAAAGAGAGAAAGATTTCAAACAAACAACCTAACCCTATGACTACAAGAACTGGAAGAACAACAACAAAGACAGCCCAGAGCAAGTAAAAGGAAGGAAATAACTGAGATCAGAGCAGAATTAAATGACATAGAGACTAAAAGCAGAATTCTAAGGATAAATATTTCCAGGAGGTGGTTCTTTGAAAAGATAAACAAAATCAACAAGCCTTTAGGCAGACTCATCAAGAAAAAAAAAAGACAGGACCCAAATAAACACAATCAGAAATGAAAGAGGAGATATTACAAGTGATAGCTACCACAGAAATACAAAGGATTGCAAGAAATTACTATGAAGAACTGTATGCCAAGAAATTTGAAAACCTAGGTGAAATGGACAAATTTCTAGAAAAATACAATCTTCCAAAACTGAATGAAGAAGCAGAAAGCTTGAACAGACCAATAACAGGAAACAAAATTGAAGCAGTAATCAAAAAATTTCTAACACATAAAAGCCCTGGACCAGATGGTTTCACAGGAGAATTCTACAAAGCATTTAAGGAAGAGCTAACCCCTATCCTTCACAGACTATTCTAAAATATCCAAGAAGATGGAGGACTCCCAAAGACTTTTTATGAAGTCAGCATCATCTTGCAATCACAAAACCAGATAAAGACACAACAAAGAAAGAAAACTTCAGGCCAATATCACTGATGAACACAGGCACCAGAATCCTCAACAAAATATTTGCAAACCACATCCAACAATACATTAAAAAGATCATACACCATGACCAAGTGGGATTCATCCCAGGGATGGAAGGATGGCACAATATTTGCAAATCAGTAAATGTAATACATCACATAAACCAAAGCAAAGACAAAAACCACATGATCATATCAATAGATGTGGAAAAAGCATTTGGTAAGGTACAGCACCAATTTATGATAAAAACACTCAGCAAAGTGGGAATACAGGGAGCATTCCTCAACATAATAATAATAGCCATATATGAGAGACCTACAGCCAACATCATACTCAATGGGCAAAAAGTAAAATCTTTTCCACTAAGATCAGGAACAAGACAAGGTTGTCCACTCTCATCGCTTCTGTTCAATATAATATTGGAAGTTTTAGCCACAGCAATCAGAGAAGAAAAGGAAATAAAACGTGTCCAAATCAGAAAGGAGGAAACAAAACTGTCATTGTTTGCAGATGACATGATAGTGTACATAGAAAATCCTATAGACTCTGCCAAAAAACTGCTTGACCTAATAAATGAATTTGGGAAAACAGCGGGATACAAAGTCAATATCCAGAAACCAAAGGCATTTTCGTATATCAACAATGAAAGAGCAGAAGCAGAAATCAAGAAAAAAATCCCATTTGATATAGCAACAAGAAAAATAAAATACCTAGGAATAAACTTAACCAAGGAGGTAAAAAACCTGTTTTCAGAAAACTATACAACATGAAGAAAGAAATTAAGGAAGACACAAACAGATGGAAACGTATATCGTGTTCATGGATTGGAAGAATTAACATCCTCAAAATATCTATAGTACCTAAAGCAATTTACACATTCAATCCAATACACATTAAAGTACCAATGGCATATTTCACAGACATAGAACAAACACTTCAAAAATTTATATTCAACCATAAGTGACCCCGAATAGCTGCTGCAATTTTGAGAAAGAAGAGCAAAGTAGGAGGGATCACAATACCTGATATCAAACTGTATTACAAGGCCACTGTAATCAAAACAGTCTGGTACTGGCATAAAAACAGACACATAGACAAATGGAACAGAACAGAGAGCCCAGAAATAAACTCAAGTCTCTACAGTCAATTAATATTCAACAAAGGGGACAGCAACATAAAATGGAGTAAAAATAGCCTCTTCAAAAAATGGTATTGTGAGATCTGACATCTACATGCAAAAAAGTGAAACTGGAGGTCCAAGTTACACCATACAAAAAGTAAATTCAAGGTGGATAAAAGATTTACATATAGGTCGTGACACCATTAAAGTCCTAGAGGAGAATGTAGGCAGGAAAATCTCAGATGTTTCACATAGCAACATTTTTACTGATATGTCCTCTAGATGAAGGGACAGAAAGGAAAGAATAAACAAATGGGATCTCATCCAAATAAAAAGCTTCTGCATGGCTAAAAAAAACAGTATTAAAATAAAAAGAGAACCAACCATATGGGAAAACATATTTGCCAATGATAGCTCAGACAAGGGTTTAATCTCCAAAATATGTAAAGAACTCATGCGACTCCACTTCAGGAAGACAAGCAACCCAATTGAAAATGGGCAAAGGACTTGAACAGACACTTCTCCAAGGGAGACATACAGAGGATCCAGAGACACATGAAAAGATGCTCAGTATCGGTAGCTATCAGACAGATGCAAATTAAAACCACAATGAGATACCACTTCACACCAGTCAGAATGGCCATCATAAACAAAGCAACAAACAACAAGCATTGGAGAGGTTGTGGAGAAAAGGAAACCCTTGTGCACTGTTGGTGGGATTGCAGAGTAGTACAACCACTATGGAAAACAGTATGGAATTTTCTCAGAAAACTAAAAATGGATCTGCCTTTTGTCCCTGCAATTCCACTGCTAGGATTATACCCTGAGAACCCTGAAACACCAATCCAAAAGAACCTATGCACCCCAATGTTCATAGGAGCACAATTTACAATAGCCAAGTGCTGGAACCAACCTTGGTGCCCACCATATATCACATGCATCTGGGCCTGTCTACAGACAAAAATGGGGCATATCCCTCTTACGGAATCATCTCAAGCAAACTTCTGCCCACATGTTACCTGTCATAACTGTATCCCATACCCATATTTAAACCGATAATTGAGAAAGAGGAATGAGACCACTGTGACTCACTCTATGGCTACTGGAAAACTGAACAAAATTGGGATTTTGTTAGCAAAGAAGGCTGTCAGCTAGGCAGCTGATTGTGTCTGACAATTACATTCACCATGATTTTCTTTTTATCCTTTCTTTGTTTATCCTGTGGGCTGCTTCTCTCTCTGAATAAGTGATTCAGATGACACTTAGGTTTACTTATCTCTTTCTCTCCTGAATATTGATAGCAAAGATTTTGCTGATTCTTGTTCTAATGAAAAAAGTGACTAGCAGAGATATTTGAAGTTTATTGCCACTGGTATGTTTAATAATAAATCTGTCTTATAGGATATACACACATATTTAACTGAAAACAATCGATCAATTTGATCAAGAATTGCAAGGGTCCCTCAAGTTGCTGAATGGTTGTTCAAAAGCTGTTTGGTGTACTTACAGGCAAGCAACAAGATGGTTAATTTTTGTACTTTAAGCCAATCTTATGGCATCACATAGATACAGACTAGGTCACCTATTTATTTTAATCACAGGGTTTAGGGAAGGAGGAAGGTGCATGTGTGTGTGCGCGTGTACGTGTGCACACATGTGTATTGTACATATATGTAAGCAGATATTTTGATACAAAAAACTCAGACCTTCTACTCTAAATATTTGATCTAATCTCTTTGAGCTTTTGGACAAGGTAATTAAGGCAAAAAATGCCATTAGCTTGGTTGCTAGGCAACCTGTACTCAGCTTTAAACAAGGAAATAGAGCTAAAACAAAGACTCCAAAGCTTATAAAAAAGCTTGTTTAGATGCACTTCCCTCCCTACTTTGCATTGCAGGTGGCTAGGCTTTACCTCAATAACAAAAGAATGATAAAGAGTGAGACAATCATCTTCACATTCATGATAAACAAAGCTTCCCACCTCCATTTCTAAATTACCTCGCTCAAAGGTATTTTTGAAGGGAGCTGGTATAGCAGAAACATCATATGATAAGGAGTTAGACAAAATTGCGTAAGTCTCAGCTCTCATTCTTACTAGCTGTGTGTTTTGGGCAAGTACTTAGACTTTTTTTTCAAATTACAGTTACAATATTATTATTATTATTATTAGATTTTATTTATTTATTTTAGAGAGGGAAGGGAGGAAGAAAGAGAGAGAGAGAGAAACATTAATGTGCGGTTGCTGGGGGCCATGGCCTGCAACCTAGGCATGTGCCCTGACTGGGAATCGAACCTGCGATGCTTTGGTTCGCAGGCCGCACTCAATCCACTGAGCTACGCCAGCCAGGACAATATTATTTTTTATTAATTTCAGGTGTTTAGCATAGTGGTTAGATTACTCGGACTTTTTGAGTCTCAGTTTTCCCATCTGTAAAATGGATTAGTCATCTACATGTTGTAGGAATATTGTGAAGATGAAACAAAGTAATATGTATAAAGTGCCTAACAGTGTGCCTGGTTCATAGCTCCCTTCCTTTCCACTTTTTCTCCCTTGGGGCCAGAATTACCTTATTGATTGATGGTGACATAGCATTAAACAACAATCTGACTTCAGCTTCCTATTCTCTTATTTTCTAATTACTGGCAGAGTCACTCAATAGTTCCAGCTTTCAAAATTATTTTACTTTTAGATTCTGAAATGGTATTTTCTCAGATAAAATTATGTAATTCAGTGTTCACTTATCTCTGGGCTCCTGTTGTTTTTTTCCCTACTCAGTCAGCAGATCAGCAACTGTTTATTGAGCACCTGCTATGTGCCGTGCACTATGTTGAACTCCAGATATAACAATGAACAAGACAGGGTTTTTGTCAGCTGTATGATAGAGCCAGTCCACAAAATCAATTGTGTGCAAAAGGTTGGAACCAGTCCACAAAAACCAAATGGCTACAACACACAACTGAGTAAAATCCTGTGGTGGTACTGGAAATATCAGAGGTGGGGAGAACTCATTGTACATCTATGATTGTCTAACTACTATGCTGTACACCTGAAACTAATAAGATAATATTGAATGTAAACTGTAAGTTAAAATATAAACAAGAAATAAAAAGCCAATTATGGGCATCTTTTCCCAGCTTAGTGTCAGCAGCATCATGTTAGTAGCTTGAAATCAGGCGTTGAGAGTATTTACACTATAGAAGTTGGTAAATGATATTTAAGAGCTTTTCCCCTTCTCATGGAGTTGTTAAACATTTACTAGCACATTACTTGTTCCTACTTTCATGGGGCTTAAATCCTAGTGAGAGAAACAGGTAGTAAATGATTAAACAAATGTATGAAAAAGATGGCTATAATTTTTGCCTTGCCTAATAACTTACAGTGGAATTGAAGTATCTATACATGAGCTATATTGCCTACAGGAATGGTTTGCAACCTCTTTTCTCTTACACTCTTGCTTCTTTTTTTTTTTAAAGATTTTATTTATTTCTAGAGAGGGAAAGGAGGGAGAGAGAGAGAGAGAAACATCATTGTGTGGTTGCTGGGGACATGGCCTGCAACCCAGGCATGTGCCCTGACTGGGAATCGAACCTGCGATGCTTTGGTTCACAGGCCGCACTCAATCCACTGAGCTATGCCAGCCAGGGCCACTCTTGCTTCTTTAAAAGGTAAAACAAACACAAAACTATATAAGTGATAAATGCACATAATTTTAAAAGTCAAAAAATGCTAAAAGGTTTTTATCAACAACAAAGCAGTCCCCAGGCCTTTCTCCCACCATTCTTCAGAAGCAGAATTTCATGTCTTTTAGCTCTTTATTCTGGTATTTACCTCTACATTTCTAAGTATCATAGTGCTACTGGTGTCTTGATAGATCAACTTTGGTCATCATTCATTGATTTTCTATTATAGCTGGGAATTTTTATCCCATATACTTCCTTATCTTTCTTCAAATGCTCAATATAGTTATGTCACAATCTTTATATTTAGTATTTTCAGTATTATGTACATATAGTTCATAGATCATCTGTGTGGTATATTATGGTAATAATTCATTTTACAAGTTTAATGTTTTAAAAAATTTTTATTTATTTATTTTTAAAGAGAGGGGAAAGGAAAAAGAAAGAAAGAAAGGGAGAGAAACATCAATGTGTGGTTGCCTCTCGCACACCACCCACTGCGGACCTGGCCCACAACCCAGGCATGTGCCCTAGACTGGGAATCAAACCCGTGACCTTTTGGTTTCACAGGCTGGCACTTAATCCACTGAGCCACACCAGCCAGGGCATAACTTTGATTTTTACTAAAGTTCATAATTGGTGTATTTTTTAATTTGTTTACTGTAATTTGAATTTCTAAGTCTTTCATTCTATCTGATAAGGTTATAGAATCCTCTCAAAACAATTTCATACATGGCAAAAGCTGTTAAATCCCTAATGAATTTCGTTTGTTTTTCCTGAGGCTCTCTGTCCTCCTCCTATTCCAAACTAAACGTGTTTCCCTAAGTCTGTGGCCCAACTGTTGTGCTAAGAGTTCCCTTTTCATGTCTCTGGAAATTACTTTTTCTTCTGTGCTGGGTCCATTATTTCATAAATCTTATGATTTCTATTTTCTTAGTTTACTCATTCAGTAGAGCATATCCTTTAGTAGCTTCTAAGAAATGTAGACAGGAGGCACATTTTTGAGATTTTTCCATGTCTGAAAGTCACTATTTTATCTTCACTATTTATTGATAGTTTGAGTATTTAAATGAAAGTTAAAAATAATTTTCTCTCAGCATTTTGACAACATGGTACATTGTCTTCTAATTCCCATTGCTGGGGTTAAGAACTCCAGTGTCATCCTCGTTCCCGATCTTGTGCAACCTGTTTTCACTCCTTCCTATCTCCCCCAGAAGCTTTTAAGATTATTCCTTAGTTCTTAACATTATGAAACTTCATGATGATGTCTCACATGTGCTATGCTATACATTTGGTGGTGCTTTTCAGTCTAAAAGCTCATTCTACACAGACAGTTTTCTTGTTATTTATTTGATAATTTCCTTAACAACATTGTCTTTGTTATCTCTGGAAATACTCTCATCTGGATATAAGATTGCCTGGCTTGATCCTTTTTTGTCTTATTATTTCTCTTGTATTAGCTATATCTTTTTGTTTTTAGTTTTTCTTTCCGGAAGAGTTCCTTAATATTGTGTTCTCCCTATTTTCTGATTTAAAAATAGCCTTTTTTAAATCATATTTTTAATTCCTAAGAGTCAATTTTCATTGTTTGATTATTCTATTTTAATAATGTACTGCCTTTGTTTCATGAATATAGTATTTTCTTTTATTTCTCTGATGTTTATCAGAGTTCCTTTGGCGTTTTCTCCTGTTCTCTGCGTTTTCCTCAGTTTCTAAATTTCCATGCTTCTTTGTTTTGGTCTTTCTATTTCATGTTGGGAGATTTCCTTAAATGTCTGGTGATTCTGGCTATCTGTTCACATTTAAGAATTAAGCTCTAAAAGGAGGATTTGAAGGTATATGTACATGGTAGGTATGTTGACAAGTGGGTTTCAGTATAGGGCAACTGGCTAACCATGGCTAACCAGCTGGGTTATTCATTTATTTATTTTTTGCTAACATCTGTAGGTCTTGCTTCTTGGACTAGTCACATTCTTCAAAGAAGAATGCTCCATTCGCCTTCTTGGAAATCATGATCCTGGCTGTCAATATTCTAGGAGCCATGTTAGGGGAAGGAGACTGGGATTCTTCACCTTTAAGTATGAAGACTTTAACCTCTTTACCCTTCTGTGGCCCACTGAATTCTCATTTTCTTTTGGGTCAAGTGTCCACACCTGGAGCTGCTTTGAATGAATTTAACCTGTTTCCTGTGGCGAACTCTGTGCTTAGTAGAAGTGGGCATGTCTAAGAGCTCCTTACACAGACGCTGAAACAGCTCCCCCTCTTTTACAGCTCTCCCTCACCCCCATTTCCATAGTAATTGGTGCCTCTAATTCCCAAGCCTTTTCTGGATTCTCCGGGGGCAAATCTCCTTGTTGCTTACCAGTATTCACCTCTCCAAGTGCTCAGGTTTAATTGCCCTACACTCTGCTAAATTAGTTGCCACTCCTGTCGCACCTTTTCATCTTCCCTTTCTGTGGTTTAGGGTTACAGACTTGGTAATGCCATTAGCTATGGAGGTTCAGTGTTTTTGTTCCTTGTTCTCTTTGTTGGGTAGGAGTGATGTTTAAGAGGAGGGAGTGACGAAAAAAAAATTTTGACTTCACTATCTTTAATCAGGAAGTCATGAAGAAAAATGGTACAGAAGGGTGTATATGTTATTTTGTACTGGTGAGTTTACCAAAACCATTAATTAATTATGCAAGTATTTACTAAGCTCAGATATTGCATGGTAGTGAAGAGCATGAGCTTTGAGGGCGGACTGCTATACATTTACTTCAGGTCTGTATCTTCTTTCCATTTTTTTAATTGAAAATAATAATACATACCTCATAGAGTTGTCATGAGGGTTATGTGAGTTAACACACA